>WHYT01014851.1:90719-110240 GCA_009806455.1 Tetrax tetrax | reverse complement strand
TGGCATGGGCTGAGGATGATGGGGATGGACGCCACCCCACACCCTCTCCCCCAAGATTTTCCCTGGAGGCGTCCCGCAGCTTTTGCGGCCCCCGCTCGTAACATACGCAACCCTGTATTTCCACCCTCTTGTGCAGCTGCAGGGATGGAAACCACGAGCATCGCCCCCCCCCCGGCCCCCTGCCGCTGCTGATGCCGGCTCATGTCCCCGCGGTACCCCTTGCCCCAGGTGTGACGAGGGCACAGCGTTTTCCCTGCTCCTGTCAGGCCTCGGCTCTGGGGAGGCTGGTCTGGGAGGACAGGGAATTTTTTTGGTGGCGTGTGTCAAGTGGGTAGCATCCAGAGAGAAGGGGAATGTGAGTAGTTACAACAGAGATGAGTCATCTCTCTTCCTCTGTTATCGGAGTGGGTAGTAGACAGGGGGCAGGCACAGAAGTTATTTTGGTTTTAGGTTGCACCATATTGCGGTGGCAAAGCCTCTCGGTCGAGGCCGGCAGGGAGAAGCAGGTAAGCAACACAACGCCGAAACGAAAACTGGACGAAACTGTGTGCCTGCGATTGCTGTTAACACCACCACTGTGTTATGACCAATATTCACAGGGGAGACCTCTCAGATTTCTACTTGTCAAACAAATAATTCTGCTTTCCTCATCTCCACTGAGGTCGCGAGCGTGCGGTTTTGTCCATGAGGTTGCGATTAGGATGTTTCTAGCGCCGTGGCTGTCCCAAAAAATACGTAGTAAAACAACACGGTATTTCTAAAGTATATTATGCAAATTGGAGGTCTGTAATTTAGATTATTATACATGTTTTAATTGTATTAAAGAACATGGGACAGGTGCAACATGAAATTATATTAATCAGCCCATGAGGAGGCAGGAGGGAATTACTTTATATTATTCAAATATTTATTTCGCTATCAGGTGAAGGAAGGGTTTTACTGGGAATCAGCTAGGTAGTTTTCTACTCCAAAGATTGATCTTTTACACCATGGATTGAATTTATGCAGTCACGATAAAATTTGGAAATGTAACCCATGAAATGAAATCAGATGCCAAGTAGTGCCAGAAATAGCACAGTCTAATAAAGGTAAAAACTGACGCGGTCCCTAGTCAGCAGCTGTCTCCCAAGCACACCTTCTCCCTCAATTAACGAACCTCTTTATGCAAGTGAGGATTTGTGAAATCAGGCCATATGTTTTAAACACGTAAGGAGATGGTTCTCTGCTGTCCTTCAAGCCTTAAATCTCGGTTACGATACCTTAGCCTGAGGTAGATGCTTTCAGGTATTTCATCATTGAAAATCACTTGATGCTCAGAGATCTTTCAGCCCCCAAACGCTCATTGCACACTCAGTGGCTGATGAGATGACTCACAACCCAGTTTTCCAAAAGCAGATCCGACTGATCAACCTTCATGTTCTCATCCCTGCCAGGTAGCCCAGAAAGCCAGTCATTTTAATGTACCCAGGAGGGTCTCCAGCTACTGGGGCAAATGGATCTTGTCTTCTAATGAGTGAACGCAAATGTGAACCTGAGAAGTCTATAATCCAGAAAATTAGATTGGGCATCACAGTTGTCTGCAATTCCATTTAAAATGTTGAGATTAAAAGTGGTTTTCAAACCAAAAGTGGATTTTTCTCATTGTAGTCTGACTGTGTCCTGGAAGGTCCCTAAACCACATGCAGCAGGGACAAACAGAGCCTTTATCCCTGCTACTCAGCAATGATTTTGGAATGGATTTAATTGAAGATTACCCTCTACATATGAATGAAAACTATTCTATAAAACAATTTAATGAGCTTTTTGTCTTAAAGAGGGTGTGGAATATCTTTCTCTCTTCTCTTCCAAAGTTCCCACTCTCCTGGAGTGGCCTGAATCGCTGACTTGCTCTCCCTTTTCCAAACAAAATCCGGGCAACACTCTGATACCTCAACTCATACTTGTTTCATCAGCGACATCTTATTTATCAGGTCTTCCAGCATAACTCTACTCCCAGTTAAAGCAGATTAGGACAAGTTTAACTCCACTGAGCTCGGTAACAAAAGGCTCTTTCAAAAATAAACACACCCATCGGTTGCACAAGATGAGCTGGCTTCCAGCAGCCTTTTGCTCTCAAAGTGTGGCCATGCAAGTTACTGGTAAATTATTGCTACATCTACAAATTTTAATTATTAATGCTGCAGACTTTGAGCATTTGGTTTTTGGCCCAAACACTACGTAACATCTGTGGTGACCAAAACCCTGTGAGACGCCTTTAGCTTAAGAAAGTTCCTTCTGGGCAGGGTGGAGAACAAAAGCGTTCGTCACCTCTTCTCCCGACGGGAAACCCTGTGCAGCCCATACCGACAGCACCAAACTGGGGAGAAGCGGGGTCAGCTGGGAAAGCATTGCAGGGCTGTGATGGTCCAGCCAGTTTCAGCCTGCTTTGGCAGAGCTGTAATTCAGCACAACCCATCAACCTCCAGAGCTGGAGAGGGCTGTGAGGCGAGCGCAGAGGAGAATGCCTTAACTCCCCCATGTTTTTATTGCACCACCTCCATTTACTGGGGTGTACCAACCATGCCAGCTAGCGGCCAGTATTAGCAACATTGGTCCTGAAACCTCCCTTGTACACATCTGGAAACAGTGAGGCGTGCTTATCTTGGTATCTCAGACCACTGCAAAAATAAGAAACAAAATGCATTTGTTTCCCAAAACTCTGCTCCTTCCCTCCCTTTGGAACACAGCCTGGACAAGTATTGTGGAATTAAAGCTAATAAGCCTTGGCTTAGGTCATACCGATAATACTTGATCACTGCAACAGCTTTGATCGCTGCAACAGCTTTGATCGCTGCTTTTGAGTGTGTGGTTTGTGCACACCCCTGACCTACTTTGAAGGAATCTGACAGTTCAAATAAAAACAAAACAAAACAAAACACTATTTTCTCAAAGCTTGCACTTGCTGGGTAGGGGTCTCACTGCTACCTGGCTTTCAGCCATCTCTGGTTTATCCTTTCTGACACGAGCTTTGCAGTCTGAGCTGCAACGCTGCGGGGCAGGGGACTTCTGGGCTGTCCTGTGAAGGGGCAGCAAGGCAGCCGAAAGGAGACCTCCAGCAGAACCGCCTGGGATCAGCCTGGCAAAGCCCACAGGCAGCATCAGGCAGCAGAGGGGGGTGCCAGGCAGACAGGTTGAGCACTCTCAGCTCAGATAAATGTAGGTTGCAAAGCTCAGGCAAAGATTTGTGTGTGCTTGCAAATACATCCTCCCAACACCCTATACCATCCCCTATAGCTTCATGTGTAACTGATCACCATCGATCTAATCCCTCATGTACCTAGTCCCTACCTCTATAAAAGCCATATGACATGGTCCCACAGTTTACCCTCACGTTCCGGTCCCAGGATTGGTAACGGTGCTCTTATGTGAGCTCAATTCTAGGATCTCTGGTGAGAGAAACTAGCTCCTTTGGGTGAAGCCTGGGCATGGTTTGCTCCAGGGCCGCTCCCCAGAGACAGCATGAGCAAGACTCTGCCACTTGTCTCCCTCTATGTTAGCTTGTTCTCCAAAAAGGCATCCTATGTGCTCTTCCCTCGCAGAAAATGCCCTTGAAGCTGTAGCTCCAAGTCACACATGCAACAGTTGAAAAGGAAAAAAAAAACCCAAATGAACAGCAGATGCCTCCTGAGGAGGCCACATGGGGCTCAGAAGAGACCAAGGCTGGGAAGGGGTTGTCACACTGTATGGATGTGGCCAGTCTGCTATAATGAATGGGCTAGCCTGTACAGCATCAGTGTGCCTGCACCGCTCGATCCCTGGGGCGCGTACTGGTGTGAATGCTATAGGGGATGTAAGCAATAAATAAATAAAAGAATGAATACATCAAGCCCAAAAAGTGGAGCTTTGCCTTCCCTGTAGAGCAGCACGTAGTTGCTCTGCCGGGCATGCAGTCCCTCCTAACTATAAGTAAGGAGTGCTCTCAGAGCAGCTCACGCTTCAGCAGGTATGGCAGCAGAATAAACATCTCCCTTTGGTCCACCTCCTGAGCAGCAGCGCGGGACAAGGGTCTGCCTTTAGGTAAAGCGGCAGAGAACAAACTGCTAGTAGCAAGAACTTGGGTTTGCAACACATTTCTGGAGCAGTATAATCTTTGTGGTATTTCTTAAACTGGAAATAGAAATGGTAGTTTACAATCCAGTTGTTTAATACGAGTGAATATTTGCTGTATGAATGTCAAATGCTCCTTATGCTCCAATGGATGTCATTATTCTCCTGCTGCAGACTGTGAGCCGAGGTGCGTGAACTCTGCCACCACACCTTCCTACGCTTGCAGCAATTCCACAGAGCGCACAAACCCCAAGCCATCCAGCAAAACGCTCGGTTTGCTTTGAGAACAGCGTCAAGAAAACCAGAGGTAAAAGCTTCGTAACTATCCGGTTCCTAGAGACTGCTCAGGATCAATACCTGCGTTTGCTTTAATGGTTCAGGAGACTACACGTCAGCAGGTTGGAAATGGTCCATGGCACATTTTTGCTCTAAAAAACAGTACAGGGGAGTCAGTGTTTCTTCCCTCTTTGCTATACTTGTACTGCTACATTCTTCCCAGACATTGGTCTCCAAGACTGGCATTCTGGGATTTGCCTGAACTTCAAAAGGAGGCATGTATAATTCTTCATATTAAAGGAAAACTCAGACTATTTATTTAACATCTAACTTTGGGGGCTTGCTCCTTTGATCCAAAGAATGCCCTCAATTCTGCTTTTTTCCTCCCAGGTTGTTTGATATTCTTAAAAAAAGAAATAACAAAGTGGGTTGCTCCTAAGTAGATCCTTTCATGCTGAGTGTATATAAAGCAGCCAAAATCAGTACAGAGGAAAAGAAACCCCAAACCCAGCAACTGATACAGAGCTGGCTAAGTGGCTCTGATTTCTGTACAAGTAAAGAGTTTCCCTGTACCTACACCTTGTGTTTGTGGACATTCCTCTCAGTGCACTCACTGCCCTGGTTAGTCATGTTTTCTCATAACCTTAGATATCTCATTAGCGCCTTGCAGTAGGAAGACAGTGCGAATACACACACCGCTGATGTCACAGAGCGTAAACAAGGAGCAGAAGGCCGTTTCCCCATAGCAAAGGGCAACATCATATGTCACCTGTAAAGGATGCAGTGTGTACATAGATGAGGTAAATAGTGCACGTTCTTGCCTCAAAATATTTTTCTCATTACGACATTCTGGTTTAGAAAGGGAGTTAGTGCAGTTTCTCAGTGCTGTTAAGGAGTCTCAGTGGAGGTAAGCATAGTTTTCATCATGACTCATGCTGAAGACCTTTTTCCTCCTAACTCAGGCCAAAACCTGTTATTCTGAGCCCATATTAGTTTTCTTTTCTGCTTACAGATATAGAAGCCCATGCTGTAGTTACAGCTCTGGTGGACTTCCATTTCAGTCTTCCTACCTTCCACAAGCAAGAACCACTTCAGCCACCTGTAAGACAAAATCACTTGCTAGCAGAAACTGCAGAGCTGTCCCAATGCAGCATCACCACTCCACTCTTTAGTACAAGGACAAGAGGAAAATCTGCTTTATCTCAGTCAGACTAACCCAGAAAAATACAATTTTTCAAATTGCAATCTACCCAGGGTCCTGCCTTTCTAGTCTCTTAATTTAGTGTAGTAATGGACAACCTATCTAAGGTCAGGGTTGCCATACATCCAAGGCTTCTCAAACACCTGTTTTTCCACTCAAAAACATTGTCCAGGCATGTTTTGAAGATCTACCCACTTCCTAGATATGGCAAACCAGTCGCTTCTGCCGCACAGTAGATCCAACTAGGCTGACCACCCCAGAAACCCCAGGCACGGTGGCGGGATGCGGGCAGCTCCCCTGTGCCACGGCTGCGTGGCAGAATCAGCACCGGCAGGAAGCCTCAGCGTTGATTTGCACAACATCCCACACAGCCCGCGAGCGTGCCGTCAGCTCGAGGGTGCAGGCAGGCGGGCAGAGAAGCCCAGGCAGAAACAAGGCAACCACAGTAGAAGACAGGCCCTTGTGCCACATTAACACTGCAAAGACTGTTGAAGGGAATGCCCTCGTCTTACATCTTTCTCTTATTCCACCGTGTTTTCCAGTTTATTGAGTTTCAATGCCTTCAGTTCAGACTTCCATTCACTAGAGAAATTCCAGCTTTCAAAACACATGGCTGTCTGACCTTGGGGAAATCCTGAAACTCAGCTGTAGAGCTTTTGTCTGTTAGTCAGACAAAAATTCAATAAACAGGAAATTTTCTCATTTAAAAAAAGCACCTAAACCAAGGTAGTCAAATAAAATTTTATTATGGTAGGGAAAACATTAGGTTGCTTCCAAGCAGCGGTATGAAAATTTTCCTGGTGCTTGGGAAGAACTGCATATACTAAAGCAGGCTTTATCTTCAGTTAAATGTGTGCAGTCATCTTCAGCTGGGACAGCTGCATCATGCATCTATGCATCCTAAGTCCTAACCACAGATGTCCACATAAAGAATATTAATACCATGGAAAGGATACTAGTACCATCTTTTTTCTTGCTTCTATAGACTTAACAGTCAGTTGCTATGTATTTAGAAAGAAATCCATGACAGTAACCACAAATTTACAGTAATATGTAAGTCGTGCACAAGTTAACATAAAACATCACGAAAGCTGGAAATAAACCCTTTGATTTGGTGGGGCACAGTGCAAAGCTCTGTTCCCAGGCGCTGGCTCCTTTCTCCAGTGCTCAGCTGAGAAAAGAGACTGACTGAAGCCAGACACATCCTGTCTTACAGGACGCTGCTCTTCACAGAAGCTAGCCTGTGGATGTTTAAGTTTCCTTTTAATTTCCTGCCAATTTCTTAAGAAGAAAGCAAGAGTAAAGGCAGCTCTCGTTTCTACTTCGCACGTTCTGTCTCGGGAGCTTGTGACTGGGAACGTGAAAAGTCACGCGGGGGTTTCTCAGCAGCATCGTCAGGACTGAGTTTTGCTGCCCCGAAAGCCCCAGGGTAGAAGCAAAGCCAGGTCAGGCCAACCGGGCCGCGGCAGGAGGCAGAGCTGAAGAGAGGGATGGGGCTGTGCCTGCCACCCCACTGCTCCGGGCAGCCCAGGGCTGGGAAAGAAAGCTTCCCAATACCCAGCAGAGCTGCTGGAAGCCCATTTCCAGCAGCTGACTGATGATGATGATATCCCAACCGCCACCTCCAGGACGACAGCGGGGCTCGGTTTAGGCAGGGCAAGGTGCAGGGCTGAGGCTGCTCCACTGCCCCAGGCATCCCAGGGCTCAGCCGGTGCCTGGCACCCAAAGGCAGAGGATATTTCCTCCCCACACACCCTCCTCCTATCCACTGCCATTAAACACAATGGGAAACATGTGGTTTGCTGTAAAGAAAGTAAAAAAAAAAGATCTAACTAGCCAAAAATAAATCACTTTCTTCAGGAACCAAGCTGACACTGGAGTTTTGTTTGTAGCAAAGTTATGGCCTTCTTCCCAATATCCTTGGGAACATTTTCCCCTGACTGCTGGTCACCCAGTCTGGCTGAGAGAGAGCCTAGGGTGTCACCCTTTCTCGGCCCACTACCTGCCTCCAGGCAAGCCACGATGTCCCAGCTGAAAATACCTGGCTTCCATCTGAAATACTTGCAAGCCGCTCATCCCCAGACATATGCAAGTATCTGATGACACCATGCCCCTAAATTTGGGGGATCTAAAATCCAGACCGCATTTCATCCTCTGCAAGAAGCTTAGTGCTGAGCTGCTGTCACTGCCTGCCGGATACGGGCATGGGTAACGAACTGGAGTGCTGCATAACCGACCTCATGTGGTAAGCCAGAGAAACCCTCACCAGAGGATCAAAAGTGTATGGTTTGGTTTAACAAAACCTTTAGCATAACAAAGTTTAAAGTGAAGTTTAAGTTAATTAAACTCACTTCTTTTCTTTTCCCCAGATTTTTTTTTTTTTGCTAAATTACAAGAAAATAGGTGTAGATGATTTTCTTATATATGTTTCCCTGTGTTGTCTCACATTGCAACATGACAGTTTACTCCTTTCCTGTTGAAGCTGGCAGGATTGTATGCTAGCGATGCTCTGCTATTCCCAAATTACTGATGACCTGCCAGGAAAGACACTGAAGTCAAGATTATACAAAACACCTGCTTCCACTAACAATGTTTCTTCCATTCTGTGTTCTCTGAGCTTAGCTTCCCATCCATCCATCCTAACTCTGGAAAGATTCTACATCCTCTCCTGAGAAATGGAGAGTGTTTCAGAGAGAATTGCCTAATTTAGATACTGGGCAATAAGCTATTTAGGGGTATTTTGCCCCTAGATCCACCATGGACTTTCAAAAATCCCACCATTCACTGTGGTTTCTTCACACTTGGTTGCTACCTGTATTACCTTCCCAAAAGCCAGCCATTCTTCCCTACCCAACCCCAAAAGACGCATGGACAATTATAGCACAAGCCCCTTGCAAAGCTATTAGAAGTAAGAAAATAATGAGAAGCCAATATTGTTTCAATCAATCACAAGTTTTAAGCAATAAAGAAAATAAAATTATAATAGTGTACCTTCATGCCGGAGAAGTGAAGTTAGAGTTAGCTCTACAGAACACAAGCCAGTTCTTTGCACCCCACTGGCAACCGTTCCTTATGGCCACATCTGTGTGAGTGATTGAAAAGTTCCTCTGAGGTTTAACAGTATGAAACAGAGAAGCAGCAGTGAGGAAACCTTTTTTTTTTCCCCTCCCTCACAGAAAGTCCTGCTTACTCTGGCTTTCTGGTCACAGGAAAAAAAAAAAAAGTATATGTATTAAAAAAAAAAAAAAAAGGCATCCTAAACACCCTCCCCCCAAGTTTATTACAGCTCCAGGCTGAGTACTCACAAGGTTCTTTTTATTGCAGTGGATCACACGCCACTTATCTTTCAGCCCTGGTTAACCGACGGGGGATGTTATGACATGTGAGAGGAAGCGGCAGGGTGGAGGAGGAGGGTGGTACGAGCGTGGCTCCCTGGACTTTTTCTGTGCAGTGGAATTTCCCAGGCAGGGTAAGCCCTGGTAGGGACATTCCCCTGCTAAAGAGGCTGGCAGGAAACCCCGGGCTGGCGTAACACTGCCAAAAAAGGGTCTAGAAGATGCTGAAGCAAGATTCACAGCAAGAACAATGAAAGAAGGCTGTACAACAAAGGGGCAAAGAGAAACCTGTGGCATACAACGCAGTGGGGTTTCTTTCCTGACAGGGTCAGGTTTTCCTCCTTGCCCAGCTCCTGCCTGCACTGCTGCCTGTATGGCTGAGAGCGACCCAGTGGCATCTCATAGCCCTTTTCTCACAGCCTTGGCACTACAGGGTAACCTGGATAAGCAGGTGCCTGCGTAGCAGTCACATAGGGAGCGAGAGGGAAACGGTGCCCCACAGATAAAAGAACAGGAGGTGAAGCAGGGCAAGCATCTCTCCTTGGCAACTGCCCAGATTTCAGTGCAATTTCAGCCTCAGAAAGGTCAGGATGAGTTTCACGGAGGCTAGTGCCAGTCAACGTGAAAGCTCCATACAGCCAGAAGTCTGAGGAAAATGGGGTGAGGGGCTGTTGGGAAAAAAAAAAAAAAAAAAAGGAAAGAAAAAAAAAAGTACTCCCCTTTGTCACAGATATATTCAATGTAAAATAGTCGCCTGCTCCAGTAGATATTATAACTTTCAGTATGGAAGACGTTTCCAGGATTTTCCTAAAAGGTGAGCAGATCCATCTGCATCACACTCCCTTTTCTTCTCCTTCCAGCAGTAGCACAGGCCAGGATTCACCAGGCTTATCAAACACAGTGAGCAAGGACAGGACACCCCATGGCTTCAGTGCCTTTTGTTACCCCTTCCCAAGTGCAGTGAACACATACGGTTCCTGGCAGCTAGCACCAACAAGGCAAAAGCACTGAACCACTTACCCCCCCGCCCGTTGCATCCCCAGTGCCTCCTGCACTGGAAGATAAATGTTAAAAACAAACAAACAAAAACCTCTCAGGACTTTACCCCCACCCTCAGCAAGCTGCAGGAGAGAGGTAAGAGAGAACGTCTCCTTCCCAAAGGTGATCATTTTGAAACCTTTCCCCTGCAGGCAGGAAATGCTGCGTGGGCTCCATCTTCCTGTTCGCAGATGTATTATATCACTGGAACATGTTCAACTGCTGATCTTGATGGGCTCAATACTTTTCTTTGAAATAAGGGTAGTTTGTTCCAGCCGGGGCTGGTATTCGGTTATTTGCTGGCCCTCTTTGCAAAGAAGGGAGGCTGCAGCCCCAGAGGGGTAAGGATTGCCCGACATCACGGGCAGTGGGAGCAGCACCTGGAGCACCACTCAGCTCATCCAGCTTCTCCATCCCTTTCTCCCCAGGTGTCACTGTCTCTTGGATCAGGGCAGCTCCGGTGCTCTGGCTCCTAAAGCCATGGGGGACACTTGTTTTCAGCTGTAAATGTGAGGTCAAGCCCTTCCTGGGCACCACTCACCTGTACAAACGGGCAATCCCTGCTCCAAAGACAAGGAAAATCCCAATACAAAAAGAAACAAAGCAAGGCACAGAAGGGCAGAGTAACAACACCATGGCCAAACAGCTGATGTGTGGCAGGATAGGATGAAAGCTCATGGCTTCAGTCAGAAATCAAAAAATATCTGTTCGCAGCAATATTTGTTGCACAGAAGAACAGGAACAATAAGACATCAGGAAGAAATGTGTTGATGTAGGGAACTCCGCATTTCAAAGAGCAGATACAAAATTGTTGGGATTGGAAGATAGGCATATATTGGACACATTTTACAACAATGTAAAATAATTGTGATATCTGCTCATTACCAGAGCTCTTGAATTTTTTCCATTGGATTTTTAAGACAGTATCTTTTTTCCATAACACAACTTTTTTTTTTTCTATTTTTACTCATCAAAGCAAAAGGCAAAAACAAGACAAGACACAGCAGAAGCAAATAATACAAATACACAGGGCAAAAATGATAAAGGTGGAGCAGAAGGGAAGAAACCAGTAGAAAGAAGCAGCAGCTAAAGACAGACATAACTGCCTTGCCAGCAGCAAACGACAATTCCCTGAGAGAAGCTGATTCAGGCAGAGAAAGAGGGCAGGCAGGATTGGAAAGCGTGACTCACCCGTCCCAGGGAAAACCAGAGGGTAGGAAGGAGTGGAAAGAACTGAGCACAAGATGGCGAGGGGAAAAAATAAAAAACCAAAACCCATGAATTTGTTGCGGTTCTTTCACTGCAGGTACTTTTGCAGTGCCTCTCAGCTGCCTAATTTCCAATGGGCGCATCCCACCTGGAAGCTCTTTTTGCAAGATTCTTCACAGCGGGCTGCCACGCCATGGCAGAATAGTAGGGCTTATCATATAACCAGTCCCGATCTCTGCAAACAACCTAGAGCAGAGATTTAGAGTGAAAAGAGAGAACCCCGTATCAAGCTGAACCAAAAAACAACAGGTTCCTACAGAGGGCCCAAGCATGAGGGCACTGGGTGAAAAGCATTTGTCTATCTACAGAGCAAGCCAGGGAAGGGAGAGTTTAACAAGCGGAAGGGTAGGACAAAATGCTTAATGTATGACTGAACCAGGGAACACTGCCTGCTGTAGCACAGTCTTGCTGTCAGACCACAGTCTGCTAAATTTTCCACTTTGCAGGAAGAAGTGACTTGCGATGGACTGTTCTGTCCCAGAACTGACTCCTCTGGATCCTTTTGTGATATAGGGGAAAAAAAAAAAAAAAAAAAAAAAAAGATCAGATTTAAGAGAACACTTAGAGTGAAAAAAGTCATCCCGTGAAGGACAGTGTTAAGCCGACCTAAGTTATCATTTATATCATCAACTGAATTTCACTCTAAAATGAACTCCAAGTAAAAGAGTTTCATCCAGTGGTGTTCATGCAATTTGTTTTCAAAATACAACTAGCCAGGAGTTAGAAAACAAACCACCACCAAGACTATTTCATTGTGGCTTACGTTTTTCGTTTGAGAGTCATCCCAGGCCCTTTTTCAGTACCTCGAAGCCCTCTTCTGGCCACATTCATTAAGGATTCCCTAATCTATTAAGCCTATGCCAGCTGACACAGCCAGGATGTGGGGGAGGGCATGCTGTACTTTCACTTGAGTTTAGTGATGTGCTCACTCTGCAACCTAGGGCTCACACACTCCTCATTCTTTAGCATCCTCCCACAAATCCCTCTCTCCCATTCCAGGTAGAGAAGCTCCTGTGCCATTCACCACGACAGACTCACAGAGCAGACCAGCTTATTTCACCCCAAAAAGGCTATTGAATACACCCACAAGAGGCTAGTAACACTAACAGTGAGGGAGGACACAGTAATTTGGACAGGATTTTAGAGAGTGATTGTTCAGATACAAGCTAGGTTACCCTACGTGAGAGTTCAGATCTGGGTGACAAGCATCAGGGTGAATTAGTATTTCAGGAAAGACTCAAAAGATCCAGATTCAGGGAGATAACAAAACATTTCCTCGATTTCAAATACATTGGTCCTGTATTGTAAGAAAGACAGCTAATATTGAAAGTTACCTAACATCTTCCTAATTGGGGCTGCAGCGCAAAACCGTGGGAGAGGCACAAGAAATCCCATTCCAGCCGGCTCAGAAACCATGCAGCCTCAGCTCTTTGCCAGCCCTGGCGAGGCTCCTGTCCCCTCCTATGCCCCTCTGTTGGTGTGAGGCTCGAGCCCCTTCCCTGTCCAGCACTCGTGCCATCTCAGGCGAGTTATGTGCCTTCACTGACTCACGGCGGGCTCTGAACAGCACACGGCACAGGATGAAAGCCTCCCTGTGCACCCCTCATGGTTCTGGTTATAAATGCTTTGGTTTTGTTTTAAAAAGTTCCCCACAGACATGATATCTGTCATGTCTACAAACATGTAAAAATCCAACATACATGGCTTCAAACAAACTGTAAGCAGAAAGTTTGGAACAGTACCTAACATATGATTGCCACGACACTGCTGTGTGGGAGTGAGTAGAGGAAGAGGTGGCTGAAGAACTGTTCCTTTTTTGACACATTTGGATAAATATAGGTGTAAGTATTTGAATGTGCCGTATGAGAGGAGCGACTGTCTCCCACATGATTGATATTGCCTTTGGAAACATCCACATGACCAAACCCCCAACCTTCTTCCTTTCACTGGTGTCACAGAGCAAGACCTTTGCATGTTGTCCTTCCTTTGACCCCATCTGACCCTTTTTGTTGCTTTCCCTCTCATTCCTACCCCTCACTCCCATTTCCTCTCAAAGCATGCCAGGGCCCTGACCTCACACCACGCTGAAAGGCAGCTCATGCTTTGCAGTGTCTCTCCTCCATTGTTGGCTAGGTGAAGGCCGATATAGATGGGACATGATAGCAGTACACTTCACTTTCAGTTTTCAGAGCAAAATTCTGAGAATAAGTTGTTTGCCTTTGCCCTGTTATCTAGTGGCTGTCAGGTGGCATTGGCGAGAGCAGGCTGGGGCTTGAACTCAGCTCTTTGTTTTAGAGAAACACACCACTGGCCATTGCCCCCTACCCTGCTTCCTTCAGTGGTTGCCACGGAATGAGAGGGAGAACAGAAAAACAGAGCGAGCACTCAGCAATACTGCCTCGGTGTACTTTCATCTAGTTTCCAGGAACTTGTAGTTCAGGGATTTTTCCCAGTCAAGCATGCTATTTTTGGCTATACGTATAGGAAATGAGCACACAGGGCAATGCAGACTTCTTTCCCAGCTGTGAATCCCGGCTGCAACCTAGTTCCACGGCAACCCTGTAGCCATTCCCCAGCTCCTCCATCCTGACTCTCCAGCCATTCCACAGGCTCCTTGGTCTCTGCCATACAACCGCTCTCTCCCTGCGACCTGCAGATGTGGCGGGAACACAGGACAAGATGCCATACGGCCCTTGAATGCCCTGACTGACTGACAAAATGGATCTCTCCTTGATTTTTCTTCCGTTGCTTGAAGTAAAAACTGTTCACAAGCTAGAGAAGCTATGACCACACCACATCTCCTCTGTTCTTCACGCTACTTTTTTAAATGAAGTGGTTTAAGGATTTCCCGTTCGCTGGTTGGGTTGCAAAAGCCCTCGAAGAAGGAAGCCCAGATTACAAACAAGCTTTTATTATGTGTCAGACCTGATACGCTGACAACAGGAAATATCAGCGTGCTTCAGCGCTACGTCTCATGCCAGGCTTGTGTTGCTTGCACAGATCTCCTTTCCAAATACACATCATCAGGAAAAAGAAGTGATTTTAATCTATAAACCATAGCATGAAACGTTTACCCAACACACCGCACAAAAATGTAAGAGGTAAAACTAAGGGACCATAAAAATATAAAGTATTTGGGGTCATGGCACACAAGATAAGCTGAGACTAAATCAGCTGAAACAGTTTACTTCAACTTGCCCTTTTTATTAGGAACTTTTTATTCTTTGAGCTTTTTGGCTATTGAGATTGTTTTTCTGATCACATCAGGAAATAAGATGTTAGAACCCTCTTTGTATTGTAAGCATTTCAACAATATACATGTAATAAAAAAAAAAAAAAAACTTGAAAACAAGTTATTTTTCTAACACACAGATACAGAATCCTTTGCTGTTACCAACAGGTAACAAGAGCCTTCTAAACAGTCTAAACACATTTGAGTAGAAACTGAGCATGAAGTGATCTGGACTTAACAAGTAAGTGCTTTATAAATTAAATATGCATTTGTGATCGAAGTTTTTTGCTGTTACTTAAACTGTCCTGAGTGGAACAATGTTTTAACCCACACTTCTGCAACAAAAACAAAGCAAAACCCCAATACCCTCATCCTTCCCAGGAGACAACTTCAAATCTTTGTTTTTGTCACATATATGGAATTGTCACCTATGGTACACAAGAAGTCATACAGACCCTTCTAGCAATAAAAGTTCCTCTTTTTAAATGCTTACCTCAAACAAGTGAAAAAAAAAAATGAAGAACAATAATTCAGATCTTGTAAAGCAGAGCTGCAATAGCACTGCCTAGCAGATGAAATTAGAAGCAACTTATAACTTGAAAAAAGGGAAACAACAATTTTTTATTCTCTTTTCATCAACAATTCAACTAATGATTTTACTAGATTTCTAGAATGAATAAATCAGCCCAACATGATATATATGAGAAATAAGATTCTCAAAATATCAGGTGCAAAAAATCAGTGTGTATCAGTCTAATCTGTAAAATGGAGTTTACTTACTTAATAAAAAAAAATTGCTCTGAAATCCTCTGATAAACACCATAAAAATACAATCTTTTTCACCGGATTTGAGTGACCTGGATTTTTAATAAATAAATAAATAAAGGAGAAAAAAAAATATCCATATTGAAAAGTTAATAATCAAAAGGCTCAGGGCAAGAATGAAAATATTGAAAAAAATACAATTTCTTCCCTTCAAGTGAAGAAAATGGAAAGAAAAGGAATACAGGGCTTAAAAAAATCTCATTAAATAAATTTTAACATGTAAAGGAAGATACTTAACTGACAACTGAGAAATTTCTTTCCAATCCTGTTTCATATTAAGTTACATGAAAAATAACCAACCCCTTCACCTAAGTCCCTGTTAAAATCCATTTAGAAGCTTAAAGGTTTAAAGAAACTGATTTAAAAATATTTTATTGCTTCTATGTTTCCATATACAGTACATACACAACTGGTGCAACTGGTAACAAGACAAGAATAGAAATTAAAAATAATTTCTAGTTCAACTGAATGACATATAAAAGCATAGTAGCCCTAGTCTTCATCTTAAAACACGAGTAAATCTTCAGTTTCTCCCTTTCTCTTCCCTGTCTATTCCAGAGCTCAAAGAAATGAAATATTGGTCCTCATTCCAAATGAACTGCCAATTTCCCTCAAGTTCATTACCTAAAAGTTAAATCTGTTATTAAAAAAAATAATCTAGAAGGGAGAGTTTCTACCAGAAAGCAATTAGTCATCTTTGCTAACAGCAGTCCTGTCCTCTTTCCTTCAATTGTCAAAACATTTAAAAAAAAAAAAAGTTATTCTCTATCTGTTCTTAGCAGCTAACAGCGATATAAAGCGGCTGTCAAAGCGCAGTGGTAAGCACTACAACATTCAGAAAAGAAACATGCTGCCACAACACTTTCACACATGATACAGCTTTATGAGGAAAATCAAATGGTTAGTCCACAAATTAAGTAGTTTCTTTCAAAGTGAAAGTTTGAAGTCTTATTTTCATTAACTTATTTGGATAGATTTGTTATTCAGGATGAAAGCCTTATACTCTACCTATTTTAAAAAACATATTTGGAAAAGATGAAAGGTCATTTTGCATTGTGGTGGTTTCCCTTCCCAGACCTGAATTGGTGTGGTCTCTTTTTAGCAGCAGATAAATTTCCATTAACATATTAAAGTAAGAAATAGCTCCCTAAAGCTAATTTATGGACAGATACTACATGAGGCAGTTGTCTGTAGTAACTGGCAAATTGGATCTCCTTAATTCTGATTTGAAAAGCTAAGAATAAATACTATTTCAGTGTACGTGACTCCTCCAGTCATTTTTAAGCATTGTAAAATCGGTAAGTTTATAGATGGATGCTACTGACGACTTTTACATGATAAAAGCATTTACATTTGTTTTTAAAACAGTTCTCAGTTGTCCTTTAAAATGAACAAAACAAAACCCGCTGTTTCTGTAGGTGGTAGCATTAGCTTTCTTGGGGCTCCAGCAATAGGAGCTCAATATTTCTAATATAGCAGCAAACCTGGCAAAGGGTAAAGCATTTCTAATATGAAGACATTTCAATTCCACTCTGTGGAACCCAACAATTTGCCTTATTAATTTTTATCTTCTTGGTTTGCTCACCAAGACTTAACTTTCACATTCTCCTTAAGCATGATGAGCTTCCTCAGAAGCACTCCACTGCTGTTTTGACACATTTCTCAGTAAAGCCACTGGTGAAGACTACGTTTGGCCTAAGTGGGATCAGAAATAAGACAACAGGGAACACTTCTTCGCCATTTAATTTGGGGGCTCAATTTAATCAAAACTTGGTTTTCAAAGCACTACTAGTTAAAAAACTATAGACAAGCTCAATTAAATTAGCAGCAGAAAACACCATGCCAGGAGGCCCAAAAGCCACCAGCTTTCACACCAGCAAAACCACAAATATTTACCATGCATCTGTATGAAGGGCAACCCCGTGTGTGCTTGGCTTTCAGGTGCAATTTTTTTGACCTTTTATATTGGCAGCAGCGAAGCTCAGAAATAAGTGACAAAACTGCCAAACATAGAAGGGGCATCATTGCACGGCCTTGACACCGGCGCGTGCCTGTTACTGTCACCCACTGCCAACCATCGTCAAGTGCATTCCGATCACTTGGCTTCTCCATATAGACAGAACGCACAAATAATGTACAAGACCAATTATCAGCAGCTCAGCTTTGCAGGAGCATAACGGAATAGCTTTACCCTACAGGGAATGGAAACACTTTCATTAGTAAATACTTCAAGATTCAAGTAGGTGAGCCTGCAACTTGAACTTGCAGAAACTGCCTGAGACAGTGTCTTCACTGAGGTCATAATACACACGTTTCTCCATTACAGATAAATCAAGAATTACACAGTATATCAAAGCTCAGAAGAGATTCAGTAGTACAGGAAAACAAACTAAAATACTGTCCTTTTACATTATTTAGCAGCTATCTGTAAACACCAAGGGAGCAAATTCTTGATAACTTAATGCTATAGATATTTTGATTGTGCTTCCTTGATTGATATTAGTGATTTGGGTACACTCCCTTCATACTTCTAATTAGGACTTTGAAACAAGAACAGATACTGTGCTTCTCTGACATACAAGTAGAAGGGATGTCCCTCAACCTCTGGAACATTGAGAGAAAGACTGCTCCCAAAATCTCTTCCAGGTTTCACACACAGTTCTGAGTAGTGAGACCCTAGCAACAGAATCAGTGTGGTATGGATTAAGTTAAGCAGACAACTAGTAAAGCTAATACCTCATGTAATTTCTTATTGAATCTTGTCAATTTAATTTAAGGTGCTCTCTCATAATCTCAGATATGAATGATAAGGTTGAAAGGAATCAATCTTGCAGGAAGATACGGCCCTGAACAGTCAGCTCCTCTTTACCACCCTTCACAGCTACCCAGAGTTAAGGCCACTCTGCTTGTATTGCATGCAAGTACAGTAACCAGAGTTCTTCCATACCATCCAGCATAATTTGATAGCTCCAAAGAGCAACTTTACGTCAGCTACAGCAGAAGATGACATAAGGATACCCACTTGTACTAAGTCTGCAGAGGGCACACATAAGATAAAAATACGTCTATTTGATTCTTAACAATTATTTCTTTTGGGTGCAAGTTATGTGGCAAGTAATGAGCCAGAGACATCTCCCAAGCATCCACAAAGTGCACAGCAATTCCTGAGAACATTTTCCTCATGACAGAATCAAGCTGAAAGGAATACCAGTCACTGTTAAAGAGGCTCACTTCTGGCCCAAGCTCCTGAACGTTAGCGGTTCTGATGACGATTAAAGTCTTGGGGCTGCGATCCAGCAGTTGAATAATCGATCTTCGAATGTTCCTCAGCCGCCGGATATACACTTCCACAGGGAAAGTGCTGAAGTGGGACCATATAGTTATGGCTATCACTGTGTTTCTCCCACCTACTATGCCATTCAGTTCATTGGCAATGTAGCGCAGTTCACTGCTAAAGACTGTTGAAAAGCGAATGGGTGGCCCATGACAGCGGAACTTCAGTAGGATTTTGTGCTTCAGGTCCACAGCCATGAAAGGACCCACGTTCTTAGGACTCCCCAGGTTAAATTCCACCAGATCTGAAAACCCAAGAGCAATCATTAGTGAAAGATGGCATAAGAGATTAAAACTATCAACAAGACGCTAGGACCACAGGGCAAAAGCAGCAGCAGATAAGGAAATCTGAACATAATTCTAAGAACTCTAAAATGAAACAGAAGATGAGGGTCATACATGTGCTAGCTGCGTATTTCAGAGTGGAGTTTATGTGTGCTGAAATTTGCAAGACAGCACACTTCTGCTTCACAAGGCTGTCAATGCCTTTTCCAAGTTTCCCAAACTATTTTATTTTCTATCTCATAAAAAAAGAAATTTTCCAAATAGACTCCTTCAGTCATTGTTGCCCTATGAATCCAGTGCTCATAGGAACCCTTCTGGCAACTTTAAAACTCTATTAATTTCAAAGACAACTTCAACATGTAGTCAATAAGGAGTCTCAAAGCCTGTGTTCCAACACAATTTTACTGCTTTAGGGGTAAAAGGTGAGATAGGAGTATCTAATTGGCTACTGAAATTCTGTTATTTACGTTAAAACAAGGGAAATACAAGAAAGGGTCCCAAGCCAACCAACAGTAACTGAATCATAGAATCATAGAATCATAGAATGGTTAGAGTTGGAAGGGACCTTCAAAGGTCATCTAGTCCAACCCCCCTGCAAGAAGCAGGGACCTCCCTGACTAGATCAGGTTGCTCAGAGCCCC
>WHYT01014851.1:56407-74457 GCA_009806455.1 Tetrax tetrax | reverse complement strand
CGGGCTGCGGCCCCGGCCGTGGGGAGGAAAGCCCAGGCCCCGGGCCGGGGGGTGAGTAGGCCCCGCGACACTGAAAATAGCGATCCCCAAGGGAAGAAAAGCCGGGAAAGCGCAGCTGCGCTTGCCATCACCTGTGACCACTGTACAAGTTCGGGAGTACCTCTTTCCAAAACATTCCCCTGCCAGCAGTTGTCCGCATGAGGGCAGGTTGAAGGCTCAGTAATTATTTTTAAAAAGGAATACCTGCCTTGCTTAAAACCAGGCGCACACAGAGACAGAGTGCCTGAAATATTCCAGTGAACATAATACTTCAGCTATTACAAATGCTAAATGCCTCCTCTTGCCTCCTGCCCCCTTATCCATTATATTACTTTCACTTTTTCCCTCCTTCCCCTACATTACAATAGTGATTACCTGGTAGAGATAGAAAGGAAAAGTCCCAACAGGCACCAGCTTTTATTAGTACATCACACCGTTGGTCAAGAATTGAAAGCCTTTTGGCTGTATAAGCACAACACTAAAAACACAGTGTCTTGAAAGATACTTGTTATTGATTTTTTCCCTCTCTCTATATAAAGTTTATCAATCCTACAGCAGTCTCATTTCACTCTTCCTTCATGAGCCATGCCTGTGTGTCAAATTCTCCTCCAGACTCTTTGGTTCAAAGCTATCTAATTAGTGTGCTCAATGCCAGGCATAAGCCCATCTCTGTAAAATAACTGGACTGATGTTGGGGGTAAGGGGATGGAAGATGACTGCAATGACAAAACCAGTTGTCTCAACAGGAAATGGGTATGGCTGTGTTATTCTCCACCACATTTTACATTTCACCCTTCTTCAATGATGGGAAGGGATCCCCACTACTTTTCTCCATAAATTCTTCTGTTATTACTGTAGTTGGTCTTGATGAAGACCTAATAATTAATCAAATGTGCTTTTCTAATCTCTAAGGTGGTAAGCCTTTGTGCATAAAGAGACCATAAAATGATCACTGAACATCTGCCCCTAGACTTAGTAGAAGGGACCTTATAAAAACCTGTTTGCTTTTGGGTTATCTGAATGTCAACGGCTTTGGTGAGGTCCATTCTGCATGCAACATCTAGACGTCGTTAACCCCAGAAAACTACAGCTTCAGCTTACACCCCTCCTGGTTTATCACAGCAGAAGCACTTGGCAATTATTTTTGAGAGGAGTAGAGAAAGACCGATAATGAAAAAGAATCACTCTTTCCTTATTTCTTTTTCCAGAATTACATGCAGTAAGATGAAGTTATGCTGAGCCCTTGGCCCCATTGCCCTTCTCTCCCTTACCTGCAAATAATTGTCAATAATACACAGTATATTAGACAATGCATCTGGGATTACTGAACTGATTCTTGATTTTAGGCAAGTGTTGGGAAATGTTTTGGTTTACCCCTTGAAGCAAACTAAACAGATTTGTGCTCAAGTATGATGAGATTTAATGAGTGATGCCTTGGACAGAGTCCTGGACAGAGGCTGCAAACAGTACAACTTGTCCTGTTCCCTTTCTGTATACAACTTCAACCAGTCCCCTTTTGCCACATTACCCCTGTATCACTTCCTCAACCATTTTTCACTTACATGACCATCTGTTGTGGTCCTCTTGCAGTTCCTAGAACAGTGAGTTTCACTCTGACCTTGCACACAAGTTTAGCATGTCCCCTGGTTTCAGGCATAGTGACAACTAAAGTACATTTGACTCGGTTGAAAAAAGTATTTCCCTGATCTGGTGCTGCCCAGACCCTTTTCACATCATATAATGCTTGTGAAGGGATAGAGCTTTTGCCAGAAAAATCCTCTTCCAGCTTCCTCAAGTCCTTTCCCAAAAGGTGACAGAGAAGCTTGGTGACAGGCACCAAGCAAGCTTCCCACTTCCTTTCTGCTCCAGCAAATCTGCTGCAGATCCTCCCTCAGGCAGCTGTGCTGCATTCCCCACTCCAGGGACAGGCAGGAACACAGCTTCCTATTTTCCCCAGACAATTCTGTTCCCCTTTGGGACTAACAGCAGCTCTTCCAGGGCTCCCTTTCACAGCCAAAGGCTGCCTGGAGCACATCCAGGGAGTTTATCATTGACACTGCTGCACCAAAGATGAGAAAGCATCAGGCAACTACGAATATGAAAAGGAGGTTAGAAAGGTAGCTTACCTGTCCTGGCTACTTCATGTGCTTAAGACTTTCAATATCTGTGAGTAAAGCCAGAGAATCAAAGACCAAAAGGAAGGCCAATCTGCTGTAGAACAAGTATTGAAGTTGAGAACAAGCAAGCTGCAATGAGGAGAGGATAAGTGAATGAACTCCACCCTGGAGAGCTCAGCATTACAAGGCAGCTGTGGCGTGAATCTTGAAAACATGGGCTCCAATAGCACACGCATCCACATGCATTTCACTTCAAGCTAAAGGGGCTGTAGGAGCTAATGATAGGAAGAAGAAAAGCGAGTTCAGGCTGTAGAGTTTCTCAGTGTCTCCTGTTTCTGCTCAGGTCCCACAGCCTCTACACTCATAAGCAGTGGTAACTTCCTCAGCTCATTGTCCATGCACTTCCCGCACCAGAAAACACGTGCTGCAAGTTCTGAAGGGACTGGAGAACTTCAGCTGGTGTAACAAAAATAAACAGGAAGACACAAGGCAAAGACTGCTGCTTGAATGCGGTTCAGCACAATACTAACAAAACAGCCTTGGCTGCTAGACTGCAGATCCTCACAACCCCACATTGTTTGGGAATTGTTTAGGTTTTTGTAACGGTTTACTGCTTTCAGCCCCACACATGAACAATTTCAAGACAACGTACACAGACCTTACATTTTCCAGGGTATCCTTCGTGATCATGGGCTTCCCAGTTTTTACAGAAAAATTAAACAGGCTGCAACTGGTTTTATCTAGGCATTGCGTACACAATTTCCTGCTATTTCTTCCTTGTTCAATGTTGCCTTGCAAGTGGCAGAAAGAGTAGGCAAACAGGATCTTGTCAAGGAAAGAGGAGATCAACTTTACCAGTCCCAAAGCCCTCACATTCACAAATTCTGCCAGAAATGACTTGGGTTGTGCCTGAAAATGTCCTAGCAATCCTCAAGAAGTCCCCACTGGGACAACAGGTACAATCGCACAGGGTGGCATGTTAACTCCATCGGTCTTGATGCTCCTTCAGGGAATGCACCAAGGAACAATGTGGATTGCTTGCAGGACTTGTGACAGTCACACACACCTTTCCAGACCCACAAGAAGTTACAACAGGAGTGTCACAAGGGACACATTTGAAAATATCCTTATGTATAGGCAAAACCCGTGCCAAGCTATAGACAGAAAGTGAGAATTAGCTCCATCAGTGACATGGATAAGGTTGAGGAAGCCCACGCAATAAGATCTGTCTATGGCTTGAAATCACTGATGCAAGCTATACTTGGACATAATGGTTTGTGCTTTTGCAGCTGTATCAATACAGTAGAGAAGAGTTAGTTTTCACATCATAACACCTGAATGAAGGAGCAAAATACCTCACCTACCATCTGCACATGACCGAAGAGGAGTTTTTCAAATCACACCGTCATACGCAAAAGAAACTCAGCTGCTGGCATATGTAAGGATTTCAGTTCATAAAATTCAAAGTAACTATTTCCATTTGAACTGTCCACTAGATATATTTATCTCTTTATTTTCCAATTCTAGCCAAGTATCTTAATGTCCTATCTTATGACAAATATGAATCAAGAACGGGGACAAGAGGGGCCTTCAACCTGAGCTCCTGAAGTGTAATGGTTACTATCCCTACAATACACAGCATTTAAACTTAATAGTAGAGCTTTAAGGTCTTAACTGCTCCAGGCGAAAACAGCAGTGTGTTTTTGTTTGTGTTTTTTTTTTGTTTGTTTGTTTTTAAGACTTGAAGTGAAGCCACTTTAACTATGTCCACTTCTGTCTTTCAAATATCTTCATAGAAGAGCAAGAAGAGTCTCACTTGAAAAACTTCAGGTAACTTTTTCAGTGTAATGAAGTGGAAACACATAGTAAAGAGTTTAAAAATACCCACTAACCTCCATGTGTGAAATGAGAGCTAAGCAAAACAAAGTTTTGAGGGTTTGGGGTTATTTTGTTATTGTTGTTTGGGTCTGTTTTTTTGTTGGTTTGTAATTTTTGTTTGGTGGGTTTTTTTGTTTCATTTGGGTTTTTTTTTGTTTGTTTGTTTGTTTTGTTTGGTTGGTTTTTACCTTTGGTATGACTGTCCTGCAGTAAAATAGGACTTTCATATATGTCTGAGCTCCTGGACTGTTTGTCTGTCAAAGCCTGAAAGACATTTAATTAGTCTTCATCCATTTAAGCACAGAGCAGGTACCTGACCAAAATAAAACAGCAAAAAAAACAATATGCTTTGCTATTCTATTTCTCCTGATAAGCCCATAGCCTTAACTCTCTTTCTAGAAAGCTCTGCACAGAATACTGCCACATCTTTTAATTTGAACACAGTAGGGAATTGAACATGAAAGAGAGGGCCAGTGATAGAAACAAAGGACTGCCAGTCATCAATGCCAATTTCAGTGACACCTACTAACCAACTGGTGTACAAATTTCAAGTACCCTGCTCTTACCATCTTCAGCACCGAAACAGTGGGCCACTAGATGTCTCAGCTGTACCAAGTCATAAATACTAAAGCTTACCTTGTCATCACTGTTCTGTATTTCTAAATGCTTTATCTCCAAAAGAGCCCTCCAATGGTAAGAAAATGACTATTATTATGACAAGAGTCAAGATCAAGTACAAACTAGTATTTTCAATAAATGTACAAAGCATTTATTTAAGAGTCAAAACTCAGAAGTACAAACAAAATATTTAAGAAACAATAAATCCAGAAATGCAAACACTTATAGAAAATATATGAACTGTACCAATTTAACCACCCACCACTCTTCACAGAAAATAGTGAGAAGTAGAAAGACAAACTGATGACCAATTGTTCTTTTTTCAGATTCTAGTTTAGAGGTAGACCACTACTGTGAAAGACTCAACAAAATTTAGTTCAGTAGAATTATGCTACAAGTGAATTTGGCCCATATACTTATAAATGTAACAAAGCCAGAAAACAAGTTTCTTATTGAGAGCTTTTATACAATAAAATTTGATGTGGCACTTTCCAAGACATAAAGCACCTTTCCTGATAAATACTGTTGTATGCTTTCACAAGTAAAGGATCCCATGCTTTTTCCATTACTGACATAAAGAAAGTATTTAAAAATAGACAGAAGTCTCAACTTTTTGACAGGCATATAGAAAGCAAATGTTTTTCAGTAACCTGGCCTAGAAAGCCAAACTGGGAAAAAGCCTGAAACTGAAAGAAGACTTTTTCAAAGACTTCATGAATACTTGATGCTTACTTATTTGGGTGGCACAGTCCTAAAGGGAAAAAAAATAAGTTAATACAACAGGAAAAAAAAGTCTCTTTTCCACCAGCTAAAAGCAGGGGAACTGAGCAGTTTTTACATTTTATTGTTATTCAGTGTCAGCTAAAGGCTACAATTCTATCCTCCCAGAAAAAGTGTATCTGTGAGACACATTGTAACTTCAAGTCCAGTAAAAAGTACCCAGGTAGTCTGAAAGGAATGTATCTTACATTTTTGTCCATCAAACAGCTTGCTACAAGTAGAAATTAAGACTGGAGTTCTTCAGACAATATATACAAATTCATAAAAACCAAGAACAATTTGCAAGCTCAATGACATAAAATTATTCAGGAAAAGAAAACAAACCCTTTTTTTATATATATACAGACAGGCTGGCTGCTAAGTGCATTATTTAAATTGCTGCATGCAAATAGAATCTATGGCTGCTTAAGGAACTTAACTATAAGCAAACTTAGTTTACAAGGACTTTCTCAAGTATTTGCTGAAAGATGCTTGTGCTTTAGAAGCAAGAAAACAAAATTTGCAGTCTTAATGTCTTCTTGCTTTATGGTATGAGAACACTTCTAGAGATGTAAATATGATCAAACTCCAATTTAGACAGCCAGTTCACAAGGACTGACCTTAAGCATGACTCTGCTTCTTTTAAGGAAATGAAAGCAGAGTCAGTACCTTTTAAAAATTCCATCCTTGCCACACATACTTTGTTTACAAAATAGCACCACGCAGGAAGAGTCACTTAAAAAAAAAAATAAATCATTAGAATTGCTGCATTCATTCAGCAATTAAATCTCCCATTCATTTAAATGACAGTTTCAGGTACTAAAAATGGAGTTGTGACCATTAAGCTCAGTTCATGGAAGAAGGCAGAAACAGAAATTTACTTAGCGTCATTAAAGGCATTGCCTTGTGTGTTTCTTTTGTAAAGAAGTTATCCAACAGAAAGGAATCAATATAATTCAAATACCTTAAAAAAACCCCTTGAAATACAAAATGGGAACGGGCCTGTTTTCATGATATTCTCCTGCTTTTCCAAATACCTTCTGGAACAGTGTCTATCAAATATTACGTACAGTAGAAAACATGCATTGTTGATTATATGAAAGACTGAAATTTGTGAACTATAAAAATACCTGGGAGAAAACTGAAACAGCAGTCATAAAAGAGTTGGTGTTACCATCGCAAATTAAACCTGAAAACACAGATAAATGCATTTTCACCTTCCTCCTTGTCCCCACCTTCAGAAAAGCAGGCCAAAGAGTAATTTCTGCCATAGACTAGCTGAAAGAGGTTTCCCTGTGCCAAACACCCAATTTGGAGCAACACTACTTGTGTGGCACAGTTTAAATCATTAGTCTGAGACATATTTAGCTCATTTTCCTCAGGCAAATTAAAGAAGCACTTAAACTGTACTCACAGCAGAGCTGACAACATTGCCTGACAACCTTTAGCAATCTCTTCCATCAACACTGGGGGACCAGCTCAGAAGAAAGTACACCATACAAGCTTTCTTTCTACAAAGTACATTCTTCTGTTGAGTCTGAAGCCTTGCAAAAGGAAAATGCTGAAAGACATACAATATTAATACAGGAAAATTTCAGACATGGATTTTCATACAGTAGGCCTTCTGATTCTTTTATGAAATTTCCATCATCTCCAGAGGGAGCTGTGCATCTCTCTCCAGGTAAAAGAATATTACATATCTAGATCAAGAAAACTTACACAGACAAAAAAGAGCAAATGTTAAGCCATATACTAAACCATGATATTTCTATATTATGATTCCTTGAGAGCTCAAAATGGACTGAAAAAAGCCATTTTTAAGTATACATCCAGTATGATTCCTTATTTTTTCACTCTATTGCCTATTATGTCTTTCCCTGTATGTATTCTAATGGTCAGGATGAAAGTATTTTGTGTATTTACAAATTAATTACATTCAACTGTGTAAAAACCAGTCCAAAGCTTCAACATTCTTTGTGGTTTTTGTATATTTAGGCAACTCATCTTCTACACATGCAAGATACTTTTCAGAACATCAGGAAAAAAAAAATCCCATTTCACAGCTTCCCCAAAAGAGTAAAATAAAGCTGATTACATGTTGGTACACACTTTGCTGTACCTTCATAAAATCAGTTTTGGATATATAGGTTACAAGTTAAAAAAAGCCTACAGTTGACCTAAGCATTAGTTAAAATAAGTTATCTCATGCGTGTGTTTGCAAGGCCTAATAACAGAGGAAATATCAAGAAACATCTAGGGCTTCCATGAAAAATTAAGTTTCACCAAGTTTTCTCCCTCTGACACCTTCAAAATTAAAGTTGTTTCTCCTCTTTCTAAATCTGCAGCAAAAGTGACAATAATACAAAATAGCAAAAATATATATGGTCTCTCAGCATCTTCAGTAAGTGAAACATTTTTATCCAGACAGTGGTCCAGTTTCTCCCAGGTCTTGCAAAGGCTACTACAACACTGTGCCACAAAAGAGAACTTACTGTTTTATTACACCTAACCACCACCTCCAGAGTGTAAGGTCCAACAACTGCTTCACAGACATAAATAATTTATCTCTCAAAACACAAAGAAAGTCTCTTCAAAGGTTTACATAAGACTTTTTTTTTTTTTTTTTTTTTCTTTCAACAGACTGACAGTCAAAGAGTCAAATCCTATGAACTGTGGAGATCTCCAAGCACGGCCGATTTAAGTCCAAGCTGAGAACCTTTAGAGGAGAAGGGTACGATGACGTAGACTACACACTTCTTCGCACAGTTAATTAGATACTGTGATACATTAATGCACCTGTATGACTTTCAATACTCAAGCACATTTATGCTGTAATTATTCATATGCTTATGCTAAAAACAAGATGTAACTGGACTGAGTTAGAAAGACAGCACATTAAGAATCTACCACCTCAGTTGTTGTTTGTGTTTTTTTTTTTTTCTAAATGCTCTCATGTATGCAAGGCACAGTAACATGTCAACTTGACTGCAGTGACAGCTCTTTTGAGAAGTTAGTGCCTTAGAACTTATTTTTTGGGACTGTGGAAAAAGAGATGATGGCTACTCTAAGCATAGAGGAAAGCTTTATGCTTCCAGCATTAACTTCACCACTCGGCAAAAGGCACGTACAAGTCCAACACACCATTTGTTTAAATAAAGGCTGTTTTGAGGCCTCAAGTGGATACCGGCCTCATGCCAAACTCCTGAGTAGTGGCAAATTTCAGCTCAGAACCTAAGGTCGACAAGCAACCAAAGGTTTTACAAAATTTAAATTATTTTATGTGGTAACATGGCCATAAAAGTAACTTTAAAACAGCACTAATTGATTTTAACAACAGCATAGCACCAGAAGTTAACCTGTGGGTTCAGAGAATTGTAATATGCATGGGTCTTTGCAGCTGAGAAGTTAGTATTAGTAAACTACTGAAACACT
This sequence comes from Tetrax tetrax, assembly GCA_009806455.1. NCBI lineage: Eukaryota > Metazoa > Chordata > Aves > Otidiformes > Otididae > Tetrax > Tetrax tetrax. The sequence goes on along the minus strand of WHYT01014851.1, from coordinate 65,614 downwards.
GGCCTTCCAGTACACATTGCAAAATGCAGTATTAGCACACTGAACTGACCCCTTGAAGTCACAACATCGACTTTTATTTAGCTGATGACACTTCTTACAGTGTCCATCACAACCTGCCTGGCAAAATAGACTTCTCTTGCCACTTTTGCGGTACACTAAGATACCCGACCTTCTTCCATTAAAAAACCAACGTAGCAACAGCTGGGCAAGATACAAACCCTACTGCTTGCCCAGTGTTTAAGTGGAAAGCACAACCTAGGTAACAGCCCATTTGCCAAAAGGGAAGAAATACACCTTTTAATCCACATCTAATTAGAATGGCAAATATTGGACATTTAGAGAAAAAAGCAAACAACTCGGAGATGTCAAGAGATAGTTTTAAGTCATGGCATTTGCTTTTAATATTTACACCTGTAGATAGAAGTAGTTGTGATTCAAACACACTAATGTCTTGAAATTTATGCAGATCCAAACCCCACAATGACATTAGTATCCTTGTGGAGGCAAAAGATATGCCACCAAGCCTGCTGCTGTAACTCAGCAGTGCAGTCTTGGAAACTATGTTCCCAAATCACATGCCCTTTTGAAATTCTTATTTAGTAAAGGCTGCTACTGGTTCCACTTTGAGTCTTACCTGAGACAGCAGGGAAATTCAACCCCAGGGCAAACAAAGGTCAAAATTTGTTTGAAGCTCCCTAGGGTCTGAATGCTGTAAGTCCTTGTTTCAGTGCATATGTAAATGACCTACTTCCTAGCCAGCAGCTTCAAGTAAATGACAAAAAGAAGTCACTGGCTTGGACATTGGTTTTATGGAATGCATCTTTGAAACATTGACCAAGAAGTCTGAAAGGCAACTGCTTTCATCTTTCTCATCAGACTGTATCCATACACGCACATGTTGCCTATATTGACTCTTGTTTCTTCCCATATTGTTTCCTTCTCTTTGCAAACTAAGAACTCAATCCTGCTTTTTAGAAAAAAATTCTAAGACTTACTAACACATTTACTGAAGTTAATTTACAGCAAACATCCCATTCCCAACAGCCCCAGTCTTCAGAATTAATTAAATGGAAGCGAGTTATTATGGTATTAGTTTTATGTTTGAAAATAAAGTGCATAACGATTGCCACTGAGAACTTTGCTGAATTCAGTTTAGCACAGTTAGTGTCAGTCCTCAGTAACACCAATAAAATATTAATTAAAACATAGATTGGTAACATGAGTCAAAAATCTGAAACAGCACACATTAAAAATAAGCTTTGTATAAATGGCAAAGAGCAAAGGAGAGTGAAATGGAATCCCCAGTCCGTTGTGGAACTGAGCTACTATACAGCTATGCCAACATGCAGCATCTGAAATGAAGAATCGCAGTCTGTTTGCTTCCCTTCTACTATTCCTGAATTCAGTTTGCAGCTTTCTGGTGTCTGACTGATTTCACCTCGGGCAGGGGAAGACGTATCTTGAGGGAGATCTACAGAGACAGTGTCAGACGAAGAATCTTGGCTTTCCGCTGAAACAGCGATTTCTGGGCAGCTACCCTCTCCTTCATCATTGCAATCTGTCCCTTCATCAGCGTCTTCCAGTTGCTGAACAGATTTCAAATACTGTTGTATTAGTCTATTGTCCTGCTCGTCACTAGAGCTTTCTCTACTTCGCTCACATTCTGCATGGCCATCCTCTACATCTGAAGAATACGCTGAAACAGAGTTGCCACACTGTTTTACAGTTTCCACTGAAAGAGAGCTCTCAGTTCCCTCTGTTAAACTCTTTTCAGACTCTGTTAAACTCTTTTCAGAGCTACACAAGTCACCAGCAAGCCTCTGATCAGCCATGGAAGAATGAAAACCAGAATCTGGGAACTGCAACAATGACTTCTCCTGAAGAACATCACTAGTTGGAACTAACCAAGCAGAACTAACAACTGGTGGGGTTTCTTGCTTGGTTTCTTGCTCAAGTGTGGATGATTGAACAGATGCTTCAGATGGACAGAAAGTACCAGCTGAAGGGATCCCAGGTTGGCAAGCAACACTTAAATTTTGTGTCACTGAAAGCTGCCATTGTTGAAGGGATTTAACCTGTAAAGTACAGAGAGAATGTCATTATGAAATGCAATTAAGAAAGTACTTTGATTTCTAGAATATTTCTTGCAATCAGCAAAGCTCTCATATAAAATTTAAGACCAAGCGAACTAACAAAAGGCTGGTTCTACCTTCAGGGAAAATATGTTCTTCCTACTGTCAAATAATGGCTTTTTAATCTAGATGCCCAACACTGACAGAGTACACAAGCCTGTTCAAGTACCTGGAGAAAAAGGAATCTGCTCTTAAAAACAGAAAGGATGGAGAATCTTTATGATATAACTAACCCATGTTTAAGAAAACAATCTTATTGTTGGAAAAATAGCTTATCAGAAGATGTATTAATAACTTTCCTACTTTAGAAATGAGTTTCTCACAGGCAACATAGCTTGACAGCATTTCATTTGCCCTCGGCACCCAGAAGTCATCATTCTTCACAGTTCTGCTACATTTATTTAGCTTCCCTTGCATTTTGTCTTCCTTCTCATACCAGGCTGTAATTTAGCCTTCTGTTACAAAACCAGTGTTATTGCATGTTGTGGTTTAACTCCAGTCAGCAACTGAATACCACACAGCTGCTCACTCACCCTGCACCTCCCCAGCGGAGTTGGGTAGAGAGTTGGGAAGAAAGAAAAAGTCATGGGTTGAGATGAAGACAGTTTACTAGGGTAGCAAAGGAAGATAATGATAATAATAAAATACAAAAAAATGGACAATGCACAGTTTCTCACCACCGGATGACTGATATATCCTGTCCCAAGCAGCGATCACAGAAACAAAACTGAAAAATTTATCTCAAGCGGCAAACAAAGGAGAAAGAGAACGTGCTGCCATGCTGCCCACCAGTCAACCTCCGCTTACATACTGAGCTTGATGTTGATAGTATTGAATACTGTCTTCAGCAAGTTTAGGTCAACTGTACTGGCTATACTGCCCCAGCTTCCTGCACCTGCACATTATCGAAATCTGGGAAGCTGGAACATGGCCTTGGTCTCTCTAGCAACAACTGATAACGTCGGTGTATTATCAATGTTCTTCCCATACCAAATCCCATACTAAATCCAAAATGCAGCAGCTACTGAGAAGAAAACTAGCTCCATCCCAGCCAAAACCAGGACAATTGTGCTAACACTTCTGCATGTTATTTTCCCCCAGAATACCAGTATAGCAAACAACACAACAATCAAACTCTAATAAGCCACTCATGTAAGAAAAGTGAACCATATTGACTATCTCTTCAGGATCCACTGTATGAAATAATGCCTTTCAAATTTATACGCAAGCAGAAAAATAGAGGGCTAAAACTATTTACCTGATTCCAAAGAAATCTGACAGCTTCCTCTTGTACAAGACTCTGAATCTTATCTTCCTCTCTTTCTTTTCTTAGTCTGCAAGAACACACATCCAAACTTATGCAGCTTAAATAAGTAACATTTGGGTAACGAGATCAACAAGAATATAGAAAAATGCCTACTTATATAACAGCACTCTTGAAGGATACAACAGAGCCTAACACTAAGACATTACTGGCAAGCAGTCTGGCTTGCTATCAATACCCAGCTGCTGACTTCAAGTTCCTTTTTCAGTTACATTAAGATTCTATTTCCTTTTGCTGCAGCACATTTAAAGACTTGCTAATACTTTAAGTCTCTTTGTAAATTGAACCTGAGCTCTTCATTTTAAGTAGATATGCTTCGTCTTCCTGCACAAAAAAAAAAAAAATAGCGCTTCTTCACTTCAAATCATGCTCTCCCCAACTGATACCACTTGGATGTAGGGTATGATGCATAAGCACTGGGAGCTTCTAGAGGTTAACTCAGAGCTCAACCTGATTCACAGAATTTTTGTTCCTTGTGACACTATAGGAAAAGAGCTTATCAGACCACCAGTTCCCAGGCTGATCCTGAAAGGTATTAACTAAAGCCACAATTGATATCTTAAAATTGAAGACCTTTGATAATGATCTCCTCCAAACATAGATTCAAAGGATCAAGAAATCCAGAAACAAGCACAGAATCATGTTTTAAAATTCTGTCATGCAAGGCAGAGAGAGAATTCTTTTTTTCATCAGTAGCAGAGGAATGACTGTCAATATAGGCAGTTAATTCACAGACTCTGATTTTTTTTTTTTTTTTTTTTAAACTTGTTTCCTAGCAATTACACACTTAGCAATTTCTATTTTGGTTATGCAGTGAAACATGCAAGTCTTACCAACAGAGAAACACAAAAATGTATTCTAACTCAACTCACTCACAGAAGGCACTTGGAGAGTACAAATGTCTGTGTGCATAACTGTGCTTACCTTACAGGAATTGATCCTCTACTGTAATTACAGTTTTCTATTACCAATGCTAGGTTCTGTGGTGAGTAGTTACATCAAGACCTATTCATACCTGTTCCGAAACATTCTGGAACTATGGTTATATTCATTCAGATTTGAAAATACACAGCACAACCTCAACTTACTTTTCTATTTCATCAGTTAAGCAAATTATGTGCTCCTGCATTCTGTTTAGTCGAATTTCATATCGCACTTCTTTGGCTCGGGGATGGTAGTTCCTCGTGTAAAATCCTCTCCAGCAGGCTTGAAGCTTGGTGGCTGCTTTAGTTGTTCTTTGCAGTTCAGCTGCGCCTTGATCAACAACAGCTAATGAATCAGAACTTTCTCCTGCCACCTGGTCAGGACAGAGACTTGTAACTCCTGATTTGGCACCTACTGAGGTGCTGGGTTGACTATGAAGAACTTGGTCTTCAGAGGATGCTGAACCACTGCTAGTATTGGCAGTCAGACTAGCTGTTACTGGATCAGGAGAAGGCAACAGCATATTCTCTTTGACATTCTCTTGAGTTTCCACACTTCCCACTGCTCTGATGGAGTGCTCTTTTGTAACACATGAAGCTTCTTGCTTGTTAGCTGTTTCTCCACTATGAACATCTCTCACACATTCGATCACTGTATCATCGTCTTCTAGGCCCAAACTGATTCCATGTAGCTTCAGGTCTGAAGTAGGAGACACTGGAGACAATGCTGAAGCAACTGGCATGAAAGTAGACTCTGAGGATAAAAGGCTGCTGTTCAGTTTGTCTTCATCAGTCTGTATATCCTCAAGGAATAGCTCCTTGTGAAAACCTCTTTCAAGAAGAAAAGTGTTCTTTACTGCATAGGAATGATCATCGTTTGCACTTGGTCCAACCCAAGAATTCTTCTGGATGATGGGTTCTAGACAGGCAGAAAGCCATATTCAACAGTGTCATAGTATTTCAATAGCATATCTTCTTTCAAGTCATAGAGATTCACAATTTGTTTTAGATAGTTAGAACCTGAGTGTGTAAGAAGATCTAAAACGCTAGTAATTATAAGCATTATTTCTACATAACAATAAGGACAATAACTACTTATCATAGTAATATCCACAAACTTTGCAAATACTGAGTACAGTAAATTGCACAAACTGCCTACCCCTGGAGAAGTTACGCTTTATCAGATGGAACAGTCAAAGCAATAACTCTTTAGTTTATTGGACTGTGTTCTTCACCTAACAATATTACTAGCTTTTCAAGACATGAATAAACATGGAATGTATTTTTAGAAAACAAAGTGTAACTTCAGCTGAAAAATCCTCAAAAATCAATAGAATAAAATCATAACAGATTGTTCTGAAATTCTCTCCACAGTTATCTACGTTAAAAAAAAAAATTCCACAGGTTAGATCACAGGTGCAGATTAGCTTCTTACCACTTTCAAGAACTAGCTGTGATGTCTGGGCTGGACTGCTGTGTTCATAAGTAACTGGCAGGGTTTTGCTGGGAGTAGAAGATGTAGGCGGTCCTTCATTTTGGTTTTGATGCATCAGTTGCCTCTGGTGGAGCCTAAGCACAGAGTTCCAGCAGATTTTATATTTCTTGTAAATTTTTTTTTTTGGTACAGAAGACATCTAAAATAAACTATCAACTACTTCAAAAGAAACAAGTGATCAAACCATTCTAAAACAAGAAGCTAGTTATGCAGATCCTTACACCCACAAAACACTAACAGGACTACTCACGAAGTAGGGGATTGTACACGCTGCTCCTGTTCCCCTTGTTCCTGCCCCTTTTTTGTTACATGTATAAAAAACCAAAACAAAACAGAAAAAAAATCCAACACGCAATTCTGACTATAGACTGAAAACCACGAAGTATTTCTACACACAGGAAGGTATGCAGATATTTTAAGTGTCTTCTGCAGGGCACATTATGCATGTATGTGTAGAGGAGTGTGAGGAATGGAGTGTCTTTTACATTTGAAAAAGACTGAAACAAGGAAAGGGTACCCCCTAAAGGGGTAAAATCCTAATATGAATCTACAAACACTGTCACAAACATTCTTTACAAACTGAGAAAATACACAGCTTCTTTCAGCCCAACTAAATTCAAAGATCAGGAGGTAGAGGTCAGCAAGTCAAACTGCCTTTATCATATATAGGGATTTTGGGAGATTGTTTTTTTTGGTGAGGCTTTTTTTATTTGGTTTGGTTTTTTGGTTGCTTTTAAAAAAAAAAAAAAAAAAAATTTCAAGAGTTATATTTTGCAAGCTGATTTCATGGATTTTCTCCAGAAACGTCATGTCAATTTCAGAGGACTTAGCTGGAAATTCCAAGATCAATATGCTGTTATTCTACCTTCTCTTCTGAAATGGCCCTAACATTTCTATAATTTCCTCCTGGAGATCAATCTACACTGAGAAAGTATGCAGTACTTCTTCCAGATGCTCTCAAGTTTCCAGTCCTTTTGGTTACATACCGCCCTTCTGCCTACCACAACACTTTTGTTGCCCAACTTTCTACCCAGACTATGCCACCTACATATAGCCTGCTCCTTGAGCTGAGTCTTCTGCCTTGATCTTTCTGGAAAAAAAGTTTGTCAACAAGGTCCTGGGGAATAGGGATAGTGGTATTGTTATGTTTTCTAGCTTTTCATCCCAATTAGTTCACCTTTTCATGGGACGAAAGTGCACCATGGTAACTCTCCTGATCTACTTCCATAGACCTTAGCAAAATGGCTACGAGCAGGCTCTACAGAGGCCTCCCTGACAGACCTGAGGTGCCAGATGCAGAGATTATAAAGTGCATCACTAGAAGCAGTGTCCCTCAAAGGACAATCTAAACTTTAAAACCAAGAAAGAACATGCTAACAGTACCACAACAGTCTTCATTTACAACTAGAACAAAAAATAATCTAAGCATCTTTTTGAGGTTTTCCTCATTCTCTCCACGGCAAAAAAAAGTCCCAGTAGGTAGTTTATTTTTATCACAGTCCTAACATAAATAATCTTGAATGTCCTACAGAGCACAGACTGAAAAACATAGTGAATTTGCCCCTAGATGGCACAACACATAGGAAAGCACTCCTGCTGCTGCTGTCTTGCTTCTCATTCCCCTCTAGATACATCTTGTACCTCCATTACTCTTCCCATTTCTAGCCCTCACTGTTGCTTTGAAATTCTTAAAAGGAAATACTATACCTAACACATAACAAGACATACAATTACGTTCTTAATTACATTCTCTAACAATAGAGAAATAAGAAGTTCTCACCTTTGCTTACTCAGTATTTTTTCCAGTTTGGCATCCTCTTCAGTCTGGAGCCCATATGTAGATATAAGAGGACAAACAGTAGCCAAGTACTGGACTAGCTGAAGATGCTGCCCAGGTCGATACGACCTTCCTTTACCTTGACTGTAGAGCCATTCTGCTTTCAAACTGTAAGAACGAGGGAAAATGGTCACCATTCATGCACGGCATAAAACCGCGAAGTCCCCGTTGATTACTCTTTTTCTAGTGAGTACTTAAAAGCTAGTCTACAAATCTAATTAGACCACAACTGTGCAGTCTCTGCTTTATCTGTGTGTACTCTCTGAGCACTGAAAACACACTTGTGACAATGAACTTATCAGCAAAGCTTTCACAGAAACAGAAAATTTCACACAAACATGCAGAATAGGCACAGAGAGCAAATCTTACTGAAAGTATTCAACAATTGAAATAAGTTTTTAAATTAAATGCTCTTCCACCTGAGGATGTTTAATATATCTCTAAATAAATAATAAATAATAATAATAATACTAATACTACAGTTAATACATGAGAAACCCCATTAGTCTTGAAAAAAAATTTTCACAATTCTTACAGGTGACTTTTGGGGAAAGTCATAATGAATTGGTTTACTTTTGACCAAAAAGGCAGCTTTTTACCTTAGTATCGGAAAAAAATGACATTAATGTCCTGGAATATGTTAGTGCATTGGACTAGAATGTGTTTATACCAGATAGTATTAATGCTTAGACTGTTCTAATGTCAAGAACTTTAAGACGACATCTCTGCTGTCATACAGATATCACAGTGATGTAACAACCACAATGATACAATAACAACTGATTTGAGCAAAATAATATTTGACTAGTTGATACAAAAAATGTCAAATCTAGAAATGCACATGCAAATCAGGCACTTTATAAAAGGGCATGTTTGAGTTTCCCCCAAGACAATAGCTTTAATATCTGCTGATTGTCTCGTTCTGTGAAGTCAAAGAGGCCGTAAGCTTGAGTAACAGGCCATTAGTAAATTGCTATCAAAGTTTTGCTTTGTAAAAATGCCACTGCGAGTTGAGTAACAAAACAAAAACTTAACCTTTATATTTCTACTTAAATAAACTTGTGATCTTGCATAATAATTCCTGTGTAACAGATGAAAAACTTAGCAAAAGCACCAATGTTAACCAGCCTGTACCTTTTGTATGGCCATTAGCAAGACAAACAGAATTTCAGATTATTAAGCACTTTTCCAATTTTTAATTATATAAAAACACAATTTCAGCTTAGCCACACTTTACTTAATAATTTTAGAGATTTAATACTATTATGTCACCTTTCCTTCTGAGAAATCACATATCCATCAAGAACTTTAAGGTTCAGACACCAGCTGACAATGTATGGCCTGTAGTCAAAGCCAGGAATAGAAGGCGTGGCCATCACACAAGGATTGTTCATAATTGACAACTGTTCCAACTGACGAAGAGAGGCCAGGAAAGAAACCTTGAGGGGAGGAAAAAAAAAAAAAAAAAAAAAAAAAATTTTTTTTAAAAAAAACTG
>WHYT01014851.1:16947-28619 GCA_009806455.1 Tetrax tetrax | reverse complement strand
AGGAGGAGGAGGGGGTGGCTGGCGGAGTGACAGCTCCCGCGGCGCCGGGTTTGTGAGGAAGACGGCTGCGTACCCACCCGGGAGAAAGCGAGGGGGGTATGGGAAGGGGGAGCTGTCGCCTCTCCCCTGACCGGTGCCTTTAGACGCCCCGTCCCAAAGCGCGCGGTCTGTGGGCTGCGGCTATGGGTCGCCCCTCCGGAGGCCGGTCTGGCCGTGCCAGGTGCGCCCGGGCCAGGGGATCGTCCTCTGGCTTCGTCCTCGGTAGCCGTGTTTTGAGGAGGTGGAAGCACAGAGCGTGACTCTCCCCATCCATGCGTGACTCAAGGTAGCAATTTCTCCGCTTGTGCCCATTCTGTAGGGCGATAAGCCATTCCCTGTGACCTCGTTCGGCTTTTAACATCATAATACCTTCTCCAGCTAGCGTGTGGATGGTGTTCATCTCTACTTTAAATAGTAGAGCTGCCGGTGACGGGTCGTAGTCCTTGCGCTCATTGTTGTATTTGTCTCTTCCTTCCCATGAGAAGCTGAAAAGACCAAATGAATTCTCAGCTAGGCCCTGGGTGGTGTCATAGCCGTTAGAAATGGTAGGGTATGAACAGCAATAGTTCCCAATCCGGGCCTTCTTTTGGCTGAGCCAGTGACTTGGTGTCTGTGTTCCTGTTGGGTTTGATGTTCTGCTGTTAGTCTTAGGTATCCATTAATCAGTTGCACAGGGCCCAGTTTCTGTTCGTACTGTTTCTCTTGTACTTTTTTTTGATCCATCAGTCAGCACGTCTGTCATTTCAGCTTTAGATTCCCTGATCTTAATTTGGAGGCTTTTCGCTTTAGCTACAGCCCGTTCTTACAGTTCAGATCAGAGTAACTTGAGGATCTTTGACGTTATAAAAGGATTTGGTGTCTCAAAGTTGATACATCCATTCTGGATGATGGTGGTCTTGCCTTTATCTGGGTTCTCAATGTCTGCCTGAGGTTGGATTGTTCTAGCATCCTGTGCAGGAAACTTCCTTAATGGACCTCAGTATATCTTCTGTTCATCAGAAGAGGGCACTCTGTATTCTGCATCTTTTTATCTTCCTGGTTATTTCTCCTTGCACAACCTGTATTCTCTTATTTCTCTAAGAGTACTAAAATTCATGCCCCGCTTTCAGTTCCAGCCTTTTGTTTCTTATCTGTGTTTCCTTGAAAACATTGGTTTCCCCTGCCATTGTAACACTCTTCTGCTGCTTGTGGACAGCAGCTTTGACACAGTTGTCATCCTGGGATAGGTGCCAGTGTTGTGTTTGTCTCCTCCTTAACTGGGAATCAATGGGCTGGAGTGTGGCCCCGTGGCCAGGAAGGGTATTAGATATGGGGTATGAAGTCCAGAAACCTTCTGTCCTGAGAACCAGTCCTGGTTTTCGGATGAAATCAAGGAAATGTAAAAATGTTTGAAATGGGCATGAATGTCTTGGGTTGGAATGTCTTGGATTGCCTGAAGTCTGTGTTTTCCTGATCCTTACAGAGATACATATATAATGACAGTGTATCTCATGCTCTGAAAAGGTGGGAGCAGTGCAAGTCTTCCTCTGTGTCAGGCAAGTTTTTGAGCTGTGCTGGATTTTGATCTTTAGGGGCACAGCTGTTGCTATGTATGCTTTTATATTTATTTATAGTGAAGAAAATTAGTTGGATTGAAATCCATACTCTGGAAATGCCTTGATACCTAAAAGAGGACCTTAAGTTTAGGAACTGTTGAGCATCTAAGATTATTTAGTTACACAAGTTAAAGTAGCGGTGGGAAATTATTTTTTTTTAAATCCCAAAATTATAAGCAGTTGATTTAAATCAGTGTTAATAATACGCATCAGCATCATTGCATATGACACAATTGGTCCCAATTTTGCAAAAGCTCTTAGGTGAGCCTTCCAATTCTTGTCCCCTTCACTAAGGACACACTGAGATCCACCTCTGTGGGCTAAACGCAGGATCTGGTTATAGCTTTCATTGTCTTGGGATTTTTAGGCTGAATATACAAATACAAATATTTTTTTTTAGCCTTAAAAATCTTTCTAGGAGAGTCTGCTTGATATAGTGATGTTCCAAATGTTCTATCTGAAAGTAACGATGGATTATGGTAGTGGCATACAGTAGTGACTAACAGAACTGGTAAAAAGAAGTCAGAGGTGGAAAACATAGGTGACTGACTTAATTTTTCTCAGGAAGTGTGTAGTATTGTTTTGCTAATCACCTATGTGTTTAATTGTGTGTTTAAAAGTAAATTGAATGAAGATTAGAAGTCTAATTAAGCTCCATTAATTTTTCTTAGGTATTCTTAAGCAGGTTAAAGATTACATTAAAGAATGCAGCAAGTGCCAGGAAAAGCTAGATCGCTCTAGATCTCTGTCAGATCCTTCTGAAATGCTGGAGGAACTAGGACTGGATGCAAAATCTCATGAAGACAGTAATGAAACAGATGATGAATTAAGTAATACGTCATCAATCCCAGCTGCATCCCCAAAGCCTGTAAAGAAGAAGCCAATAGCAAAGCATGAGCTTGTATTTGTAAGTACCATTGTCTACATCTGAATGTATTTAAGATGTTTGTTAGTGTGTTCTTAGTCACATACTTGTTTTCCATGGTTGTAATAATCTTGCAATGATAAGATGACATAAATTTTGCCAAGGATATTCAGTATCTGGAAACGGGTTACTGGTATATATGACATGAAATTAATTATAGTATGTCCCTTTTGGGGAAAAAAAAAATCACTCCGTTTCCTATTTATGCATATAGGACCCAAGAGAAAATGAATGGCAAAAGCATAAGTAGTAAAGCATCACATGCAAGATTCTCATGGAATCCTATCTGTTCCTTAATAAATTATGCTGTATTTATGTATAAAATTCTTGATGATAACTGGGGGCTGATACACATATAAGGACTTTTGAATCTAGAAACTGGTTCAGGCTGTAGCATTGAATAATAACAAAGGTCAAAGAACTGTTTGAATACCCATGTCTTCCCATTTTTCCAGTTGTCTGTTTTAACTGTGTGTGGAGGGAGGGTGAGATGACGCATTTGAAGAAAGAAAACAATAGTAAAATTAAACTGTATATTATACAGGCCTGAAATTATTGTATATTTGCAGAAAATAATCCTTTTCTGTGTTTCAGTGTGAATGCTTAAACAGGCACAGTCTAAATGTAATGAAGTTCTCATAATGTTGTTTATGACAGGTTGACAGTAAGGGCCTTGTGAAGCAGTCATCTTCCAAACATTGTCTGTCAGTCTTAAACCAACTGAATCAGCAGAGGCTTTCCAATCAGTTCTGTGATGTGACTCTGCTGATTGAAGGAGAGGAGTACAAAGCTCACAAATCTGTCTTGGCAGCCAACAGCGAGTACTTCCGAGAGCTCTTCATTGAAAAGGGAGCTGTCTCTAGTCATGAAGCTGTAGTGGATCTGTCAGGTGAATTGTTGTGGGTTTCAAGTTAGAAATCATAATATCCTAAGTAAGGTGTACAGTGTTTGATTCCATCTTTTTTGAGTGTTCAAGACAACCAAATATTTTATCTTGCTTTTTTTCTCTCTTTTAATCTAAAAGTATTTTGTGTGGATTTTAATGCTAAAGTGATCACTCTGGTTTTGCATAATCTGATCTTCCATATTGAACAGACTATGGGATTTCACCTTAAAATTTCTGAGAAGCTTTGGGTTGATTTTTACCTTGCTTGGGTGTGTTTTCTCCTTGTATTAGTCACAAACATTAAAAAAGGGAACATTATCAAATGCTTGAACACATCAAGAGAGGATGCTAACTAGCTTCTCAGAGAGCTGTTTGCTGAACAAGTACTAAATTGTTTCCTATGTCTGTAAAACACCGTTTCTGCTTATTTTTCAAACCTTCTGGTACCTTAAAGATAGGAGATGATCCTAAAATAAATGTTCTAAAAATAGCTTTGTACTGATGAAGAGTATTGTATACAGAGTATCCCACTGTGTTGCTTTCTTCTTAGTTTCTTAACTGTGTCTGTCTCTGCAGGAGCGATAGACATGCATGAACAATAGATTTCTAGAATGATGGTCCAGAAGGTCCCCCAGATTGTGTATTTGATTTATGATTTCCGGGACTGTGGAAAATTATACCAAATGTTTACTTTTAAGCATTTCTGTCTGTGTATATCCACACCTTTACGTGTCTTATTTTTCTGCCACATCAGTTGTTACTTAAGTCCTGGCTACTTTCTGACTGTAGCAGGTCCAGAAGGACTTTGGTTAAATTAGCATTAATCCACTTCAAAAATATTGTGGCTCTCCCAACATCCTGAAACATTCTTCTCAAGAATTTTTTTTGTGAAAATACCTCAGTTCTATTTACTTATTGGAAAAGTTGTCTGAGCTGACTTCCACGTAGGAAATACACAAGGAGGACTCTTTTGCATAAATGACAATTAATTGAGTCCCAGTGGAGGGGCTTCAATGCTACTTCCAAGTGTCTTTCAATCTAAATTTCAGACTTAACTATATCAAAGGTGAACTGTTGCATCCATCATGGGATATTTTAATGTAATTCAGGGTCATCAGTGTTTGCTCTAATCCCTTGTTTTCTTTCTGGTAGGGTTCTGCAAGTCCAGTTTCTTGCCTCTACTGGAATTTGCTTATACTTCAGAATTAACTTTTGACTTCTGTAGTATGGCGGAAGTGGCCATGCTTGCCCGGCATCTCTTCATGTCAGAGGTCCTTGAAATCTGTGAAAATGTGCACAAACAGATGGAAGAGAAACAAATTACAGTGTACCAAAAGGGAGATATTCAAACGGTAGAGTCAACACAAAATCTAGCAGAGCAGACTGAAGTTGAGGTGCATCCCGTGGACGGTGCTGAGCGACCTGAGCTTGCAGCCAGTGAAGTGCCAGTAGCTGTGAATGGAACTCCTTCGTCTGCTGAGCCAGAGGAGGCAGCAGTGCTTCAGCCTGATCTTCTGCCCCCAGAGCCTGCAGAGGCCGCTCCAGATGATCTTTCGAAGCCTGTGGAGCAGTGTGAAACAACTGAAAATTATGTCAAGATGCAGCTGTTGGAGAGCATTTCGAGTAGCACTGTGTCTGTCAGAGAGGCTGAGCCATCAGCTGTGGAAGCCATGGACACGCAAAGTCAAACAGAAATTGAGACAGATCAAAATGGAAGCAGTAAAGCAAATCTGGACACTCCTTCTGAAGACTCCTCGGAAACACTCAAGGAAACATGTGGCACACAAAGTAAAGAACAGAGCATTTCAGTTTCACAGCTGGAAAGCCTAGCTTCCAGCCAAGATGATACTTACAAAAGCAAGCTTCGCCAGCGTTCCGTTACTGAAGGGGGATATATCAGATTGCATAAAGGAATTGAAAAAAAACTGCAAAATAGAAAGACGAATCCAAAATCTGCAGTACAGCAGGTATTCTATATGTGTATAGGCCTGTTGTCAGTAAGCGTCCCGTGTTCCAAGACCAACCTGAAAAGACCATTTCCTGATTCCAAGCACTGTTTTTCTTTTTTGAGTGATTAACATTACTACAAACCAAAGTAACTTCTAAGATGTGGCAGTTGGGGGGGGGCGCAAAACAAACCAAACAAAAACAAAAGAACCCCAAAAACCAAACAAGATTGGCCTCAAAATATTGGCCTTCCTTCAATATTGAAGATCTTTAGAATGCTCAGTGACTTTAGCCCAGCTTGAGTACCTCCTCATAGCTTCTTATGATTGGACAGAAGGTGTATCTTCTCCCTAAAATGATTAATGGTCTTGGAATTTAATTCTTAACTAGCATGTGTGTATGTCAGTCATAGACAAACATATTTATCTGTTAGAGAAGTGAGAACTCACATTTGTTAAGACTTGAAAACAGGGTATTGGGGATGAAAAATTTGACATCCTTTGTAGATCTAAGACATAGTCATAAGTCACAATGATGCAGTCCTACTACCTTCAGATTGAGGTCAGTTCCAAAAAAAAAAAAAAAAAAAAAAAAAAAAAAAAAAAAAAGGAAAGAAGGTTCAAAGAGCACCAGTGTTAAAAGCTCAAACACTAGGGCATATTAAATATTTAGTAATTAAACTAGTTGTTTCAAATTTTTTTTAAATGAAGTGATCTTGTTATTCTTTCCCCTTCAGGAGCCTTTCCACTTTTAGTGCCTATGGATAGCTGACATTCACCTTACTGAGCGTTACTACATTCATTGTGGTGACAGGACACACTCTGCCTTACTCATTCCATGTTGGCTAAATCTTAAAAAGAACTGTTAATTTCCAGAGATGTTCTGTGAGATGTTTACATACTAAAGCCACCAGTGCCACAGGCAGGGGGATAATTTGTTATCATTACAACACCCTCCTAACAACTTAAAGCCCAGATGTTAAAGCTAGCACAATCAAAATATTTGAACAACCTATTTATGATGGTTGAAGAATGACAAGTTTTTGTTCTGTTTTGGGAGGGGGAATATCTACCTTTGGGAACAGCTGCTGTTAACTTACTTTGCAGTTTTTAAATCTGGCCCCTTGACAGATGAGGTTTACAGACAGTATCGAAAAAAGAAGTTGGTTTTGATAATTGGTCAGAATTTGATTAATGAATAGGCTTCTGCTTTCCTAACTCGTTTCGTAGCTTTTTATCGTTTTTGTCTCATGCATCCCTCAATTCCCCTCCATGGGCACTGGATGTTGTACAAGCATTGGGAAGGAGACACTCCTTCCTGAGTTCCCAGTTTTGGTGCTGGAAGAATAACAGGAAGGAAAGTTTGCAGGAAAAATGCTGCTGACTTTTGAATTACAGTAATTGAAATTGGCATGGAGATGTTGAGGATGAAGCATGCTTTTATGAATGGATTATTTTCCAAGCTCTTACAAATCATCTACTAAACGAAATTATTTTTGTGGCTTCGCAATTTAGCCAAGTTTGCATAAGTTTTAAGAGCAAAAGCCAAATTAAAAAAAAAAAAACAAACATGATGTCCCTGTGTTGAGTTTCAGTTTGGTTTTGAGAGACATGGAAGGGCTGGCATGTTTTAAAAAACTGGTAGGTATTTTACTTGTTGAGAGAATAGGAAGAAGGAATGGAGTACTTTTTTCCTTTTCCTTGTTCTCAGAAACCTGAAGGGGAGATATCTGATACAGGAAACTTCAGCCTGATCACTTACAAGCAAGTTTCTACAAAGTAAAATAGGTTCCAGGTAGCACTGCCAGTACTGCTTAACAAAAAAACACTAGTGTCTAGCAAAAAAAAACACTAGTAAAACTGGAATGCTCTTGGCAGGAAAGAGCTTTGCTTAAATACTGGAAATTTTTTTTATACGTTATTAATAACTCAGCTTTTGACTGTTAAAAATTAATTAGGCCACTTTTAAAAAATGTTGTGACTTTCCTAGTAAAGTAAATGTAAATCCTGAAAAGGGAAGTTGGAGTTTAGGAAAAGGTTGGAAATGTTTGATAGAACTTGTGACCAGCAGTACTTTGTGGTTCCTCTGTAACTCTCCCTTAGCTCTCACTTAGGCAGTTACTTAGGCAAGAACTACTGAATAGTTCTCTCTGAACTGGTGAGTCATTGTCTGCCTATAATTGTAATCCGTTTATGGTTTTAAAACAAGACTGTTTTTTCACCCACCATGTGATCTCTAGTTTTGCAGTGAACTGAAAGGGGGTAACTGTCTAGCAGCTAAGTAAACTGCGCAAAATTATGTGGTATTATAGTAACACACAGAAACATCAGCTTTTAGTACCAACTTGCAGAGGAAATATAAAATACAGGGTAGTAAAGTTCATTCAAGGGTTATGTTTTTCCAACTTAGGTTGCCATGAAGCTGGTACAAAGAGGGAAAAAAATGAAACAGCCCAAAAGAGAGACTACGGAAAATAACGAAGTAGAAACTCAGCACAAATGCACCGAGTGTGGAATGGTGTTCCAGCGGCGTTATGCACTTATAATGCACTCACTGAAACATGAAAGATCTAAAGATTATAAATGCCCAGTAAGTTGGTGGGTTTTTATCTGTAAACCTCCCTCTATATGAAAATTAATTCAGTAATGACATCAATAGTTATTTTTCCTGCTTCTTTTAATTCCTGTATTTATTTTCCTTATGGATTTCAGAGGTGGATGCAGCCCTGATCTGGATGGGGTGGGGTAAAGCATGGTGCAGCCACATGGCCTGACAGCACCATGCGACTGGGGGGTGCACTTACTGCTGAGGACAGTGCTGCTGTGGGCTGTGCTTCTAACCTTAGCAGTAAATTTGCAACTGCATTTAAATTAGCCCGGAAGTTAGCCTCACTGGGAAGGGATAAGTGGTTCTGTCAGTAGCCATAAAATTCAAAATTTACAAATATTAATTAACCTGAGATAAAATGCCTATTTGAGTCAGGTTATAGACCTAGCTAATCGTATTACTGTACTTAAACCTCTTTTTTGTGAAATAATTTTGGACTATTAAACGCAAAGTGAAGTTGTAATATTTTCTTTCCCAGTTGTGTAAAAAAGAATTCCAGTATGGTGCCTCCCTGCGAGCCCATCTTGTCCGGCACACTCGGAAGACTGAAGTGAACACTGCAGCTGCTGGTGTAGAAGAGACAGGCGTGTCTTCGGTGAAAGGGAGAACTAAACGGGAATTTATATGTGATATATGTGGGAGAACTCTACCTAAGCTCTATTCTCTCAGAATACATATGCTCAAACATACAGGTGTGAAACCGCATGCATGCAAGGTAAAGAGAAAGTCCTTTTACTCTGTAATCAAATCAGTAATGTTGTCTTGATATTTTAGTATTGACACACTACCCTAAAATTTAGGTTACTTTAGGTCACTTCAGAATGAGGAAAACGACTGTAACATTCCTGATGAAAATTCTTGTAACCCAAGACCGAGAAAACTAGAATGAAGTTGAATCATGAAAGTTCATATTCCTGTGTCTAGAAGAATGTCTTCCCTTGAGTATTCTTTCTTTAACAGACCAGTTCTGTCACTGATGCAAACTCACAGGCTTGGCCATCCTGGTTCCCAAGAAATACAGGAGGTTTTGTTGTGTTTGAAGTTAGACACCTATTACATAATGAGTTTTATTTGTCCTCTTCCACCGGATATGGATTTTTTTAGGTTTGTGGAAAGACATTTACATATAAGCATGGATTGAAAATGCACTTAGCTCTCCATGAAGTACAGAAACAGTTCAAGTGTGACTTATGTGAAAAGTCTTTTGTCACAAAAAGAAGTCTTCAGGAGCATAAGAGCATTCATACAGGTAAGCAGTGAGAAAGAGGATCCTTTTGCTTTATTAGGCTATTGCATGCTGCTGAATTTTAACCTTGTTCTTCAGCGTCAAAGGAACTGTTTTGGTAGTAGTTTCTCCTTTTTCTTCTACTGATCAGGCAGCTGAGATAAAGGTAAGTAGTCATTTTACGTTTATTTTCTGGGCTTATTTTACCATAGCTTAATGTTATTATGCAAATGATACAAGAACAGGGAATCGTGGCTGCTCTGTTCCTGTGTTTTTATGTACGTATTGATGTCTTGTCAGTTCAACAAAGATAGGCAACAGGCAGCAATGTTCTCAAACACTTGCAATTCCAGCCTATCCTTTCAGAGGAAAACATTCTAAGTTAAATTTCTAGAATCTCCTTATATGTTTTAACAAGACTTGCTGTACTAATACTGACATTTTATAAAACCTGCTATCTTGAAAGATTTTAGCATGTGAAAGATGACAATATAATAATTTAATACAAGCAGTGTTTTAAAATTGTGATGTGTAGAAATTGTCTGTTTCTCGTTTCTCGAGTTGGGTGCAATCGAAAGTAAGAGACTGTTTTTGTTAAGGTAGTTTGTTCCAGAAGTGAAGGAATTTATATTAGTACTCAGCACTCCTAAATTGATGAATTGGAGCAGAAAACTTTTATTTTAAGGTGGTGTTCCACAAATTGAAGATGTAAGTCATCCATAAGCAATGCTGCATTGGTGGAGAAGTTGCATATTATATGAACACAGACGATTGTTTTTGGGTTCTTTTTTTTTCCCCACACAAGAGGGCCATTTTTTAGGTTGTTCACGTTTCATGACTAATTAGTACCTGCAAACATTGTACCTGTGTTTAAAAACATGCAATAAAGTAATTGAGAGTTGCTACTCCCACCTCTATGTATTGTTACATTGGCACATACAAAATACAGTGAAAAAATCCATCTGTCTGTAATGAAACCAGCTTCTCTTTGTAGCACTGCTCTGATTACTTAAGATAAATTATATGAGAAGAAAAACAGTACTCTCACAAAGCACTCCAGAGGTAGGGAGGCCTGGCTTTGTAATATGTTTTGTTTTGGTTTTGTCAGGAGAATCCAAGTATCTTTGCTCCATCTGTGGAAAATCTTTCCACAGGGCATCAGGACTCAGTAAACACATAAAAAAGCACCAGCCAAAGCCTGAAGTTCGTGGATATCAGTGTACTCAGTAAGTTGGTTGGTGGGTTTTTTGGTGGGTTTTTTTTCTTAACATTAATGATCCTAGTAATTTTAAAGATTAAAAGCAGCTCCTTGTTGTAGCTTAAAACTCTTCACTGGCCTGGAATAAGACTTTTAAAGCATAAGATTAAAAAATCCACTTTTGTTAATATGTGCATTGCAGAGCAAAGGCTTGTTTTTTAACTCTTACCTACCTCTGTTTAACTGTTACCTACCTGTTTCATACAGTTGTTTTCTAATGAGTGTGTTTGCATTTGTAGCTGTAATCAGTAGCTATGTGGTTTTTTACTTTCTGATGCTTTCTTGTAGGATTCTGAATTTGTTTTTTAGTTAAAAAAAAAAATACGTTTGAGCATTACAAACAACAAATCCCAGTTATTTTTATATCAATAATTAATCATCTCTGGTTAAGGGAAGAAACAGCTGTTACTATCCTCATAAGTTCATATGGTATAATACAAATTTCTGATGTCTTCCAGTCAGTTTGCCTTTGATTATTCCCCATAAAAATAACAGAAATAATATAGTTACCTATAACAATCAGAAGTGTTTCAGAGATCCTCAAGTTATATTCCAGACTCTCAAATAAGCTGCTATTCCTTTTAATTTTCCTTGGTTTGGAAAGGAATTGTGCTTTATATAGATATTGCTGACACAGTAGGTGTTGTCTTCTCAAAGTCTTTAGTTGCCATTAAAGAAAAGGGTTTCAGTGCCTTTTGAAATCAGAATCACCAAGGTTTTGTGGGTTTTTTTCACACCTAGTTTTTTTTTTATTCCAAAGATTTGATATATGGGATGCTAAAACCTTTACTGTTACAGGTGTGAAAAGAGTTTCTATGAAGCTCGAGATCTTCGGCAGCATATGAATAAACATTTGGGTGTGAAGCCATTTCAGTGCCAGTTCTGTGGAAAATGTTATAGTTGGAAGAAAGACTGGTATTCTCATGTCAAGTCTCATTCTGTCACAGACCCTTATAGGTAAGAGGAAATTCATTTAACAGCTGAAATGTACTAATCAGTATGCGGTTATACAGATCCACAGCCAGTCAACAAGGAACTGCCTCGTCCATTGTTAAAGTACCAGTGGAGTGGTGTTGACTGGGGTCTTGAGTGCTGGAGAACAGATGGGTGACTTCAGGTAGTGTGGTCCAACTGTTAACCTGCTGGTGCAATCCTGGAACGAATACATATGAGGTTGTAAGGGGTTAAAT
>WHYT01014851.1:0-15582 GCA_009806455.1 Tetrax tetrax | reverse complement strand
AAAAAAAAAAAAAAAAAAAAAAAAAAAGAAAAAAAGAAAAAAATTGGAATAATAATGTTTACTGTGTCATGGAGTAAGTACCGTGCTGTAACTTTAAAAAAAAAATGTAAAAAATATAAAGAGGCTGCACTAAAAAGTAGAAATGCACAGGTATTGATAGCATTTTTTTACTTTTGTTTTTGTGTGCATTTCCTAGTTTATGAGCAAATGACCTGTATTGGATTCTGTCTGCTCACTCCCCAAGACAAGAGGATGGTAGGATGCTTCGTGCAGTGTGTGCTTTATGCGACATACAGAAAGTCTGAGACTTTTTTTCTTTAGGTAGATGCACCACTGGCAGTTAGTGAATCTCAGTTTTGAAGAACTTAAATTCCAGGTCAATGGTCCAAGGTTCGGCACAACGTTTTACGGATAATGGGTGGAGGTCCACTGAAGCCTGAGGAAGCAGTTCTCTGAGATGAATGGTGAATTTGAGTTGACCAGAGGGCAGCCCACTGCAGGGAGACTGCTTAGAGGAGTAAACTGCTTTTTATTTGTAAGTGAGGAGCTTGCACTTCAGCCTCTGTGCACAGCCACGTTTCGTTTAATGATGTTTGGTTGCGTAAAGGAAGCTATTGCCTGCATTGTTGTATGTATCCATATCAGGCAATGTAGTGATGAATGTTTCTAACTTTGCATTACATTTGATGCAGAAACTCAAATGTAAAAAATCTTAATGGCACACTTCTTCGGGAATATAAATATCCTGAAGAAGTTCGGCTAGTTATGGTCTGATCTTGGCTTGTGTCATGTTGTAAGCAGGAGCCTTGCTAATTCCCAAATGGGACACACAGCAATATCAGGATAGAGAACTATGAAAGTCTTAGTATGGGGTAAAAATTAAATTTTTCTGAAAATAACAAGGTCTCCAGAAGACCTTATTACTACTGCTGTAAGAAAATACTTCTAGGGCAAGCTAATTCCTGATGTTACACCACACGATGGAAAAATTCTGACTAGGTTTTCCTGCAACTAAGCATGAACCTGCCATGCTTGGCCCAGGTTTAAATGTCTCTGATTTTATACCATGAACAGTGCACGTGTTAATCTGTACAAGCTGTGGGTTCTTTCATTTGTTTGTTTTGGTTTGGTTTTTAAGCAAGAAACATGTCTGTTGAGGTAACTGAATGTGCTGTGCACATGAACAATCAGAACTGTATTCTTTAAATTGTTCTCAGTCTATAGTATTATCAAATGTCTCCCAACTTTGACAGCAGCAAGATATCCAAGGAGACAGAAGCCAGTAATATTGCGAAGTAAACCTTGTAAATGAAGTTACATGCATTTAACTCTGTGCTACCTGAGAAACAGATCCAGCCCACAACATTTAAGCAAAATCTGTGACAAAGTAACCACCTCATTTGAAATAGTATTTCTACCCTTCATCTTAGTTAACTATTTGAGTATCTGTCTACTAAGCTACAGAACGGACTGTTCTTTTTATACTTTGCAAGCATGTAGATAAGCAGTTGTTGAAATTTTTTTAAGCAATATGTCATTTGAGTTCCTGCCTCAGAATTAATCTGTAGATGACTATTTCAAAGGTCAAGGTCTTCCTGCAGAAAAGTAAAGTAGTTATTTATACATCCTGCAGCCCTTTAAAATTACCAAATTAAGTAAAACTAAAATGAACACCTAATACTGCTAGCTGTAACTCTTGAATTTTTGTATGGTCGAGAATCTGGAGATAGCCATTCCACTTAAAATTAAAATACTGCCATTATGATGGAAAAAAAGATTTAAAAGAATGCTAGGTAAACTTTGAAATTTACTTCCATGTTTGTATTTTACAAATAATCATGTATTGCTAAAGTGAGGAAATGTTAAAGGAATAATAGCTGTAAATAGTGCTGGAACATTATTTGTATATTTAGTGTGTGACCTTACAAAAAGAATATTACCAGCACCTCAGTTTAATCTTTGGTGCATTTATTTTTTTGCCCAACCTATGGAAGGGATGGAAGTGCATCTGAACTTCAGAGCCTTGTTACCCACTGTAAAAATACTTTAACTGGCTTGATGGCCTGCCATTTAAAAACAAAAACCAACCAAGCAACCAACCAACAAAAATCACAGAAAGTTGTCTCCTAAACAAGACTCAGCCAGGAACATCAAAGCTGGATGTTGCAGCACCCCTTTCCTAACACCCTGTGCCTTACCTTTTCAGAAAGGCATGAGGTCAGTAGGGAGCATCACTCTTAGCTTTGCTGTTCCCATATGTGTGAAGCTGCCTTACGTTTTTCTTTAGATTTCAGCTCTTAAATTAAGATGTTCACTACTCTCCTGCAATCTATTGGAAGTCAAACTGCAAATAGGCAGTTGATATTATTTAATTTTATTTTTTTTAAATAATGTTCATGAAAAGTGTCCATTTATAAAGTATTTCAAGTGAATTCCTGTACATAATGAGTTTGATCTGTACATTCTGCTGTTTTTATTTAGTGTTAGATGTATAAAGTTATGTTTATTTCTGTCATTAAATAAACTGAGCTTTGCCATTAATTATTCTTTCAAGTAACATTTTTTTTCAGGGGACAAAAATAAATGTTAAAGAATTATTTATTCCTTTTCAGCATTTAACCTTACTTATATACATAGATGTCTGGTAACGCCTATTTTTTTTAATTTTTGCTCAAGTCTTGAAGAATTAACTTGTATGAGGAAAGGAAACCCCCTGCCCTCCTAAATTGTGTCAGAACACAGCTATACGAGAGCACAGCTTATATTTATACTGAAATCACTTTGGCTGCAAGACCTCTTGGTGGATGAGGCATCTGCTCAGCCCCCCAATACCCAGCCGTAACAATTTTAGTCTGTTTCAGAGGTTCTTTCTCTTGACTTGGGTTTCTGTACAGTAATTCCACCCAGAAGCAAGCATCTCACAGCACTTCTGTCTTGGCCCCCGTTCTGGGACGAGTATTTGAACACGAGGCTTGTGGCTTAGGAGTTGTCCTGCAGTGTCACTCTCCTGGCTGAAGGATGAGCTGTGCAGCTGCCTCCTGCTCTGGGAACGGTGTCCTGCACCCTGCCCTTGGCTGTTAGAGCAACATCAACATTGCAGACAGGCTGATTACTTTTTGTGGTTCATCCTCATTCCTAGGGGAAATGCTAGGAGCATTTTAGTCCATCAATCAACTCCTTTGTGAGCCCATGTAGGTAGGCAAGCTAAGTGGGAAGCAGGTAATTAAGTAAAACCAGGGGTATCAAAAGGCCAAGTGCTGAAGAAGTAATACAGCCAACCGTTGAACAACTCCTGTTCAACGGGGCAGCAACTAGAGATGAAAAACAGCAAAGTGATGTGTGGATAATTTTTTCCCCCTTTGTTTTCACCAGAGTTGGCTGTTGAAGAGCAAGCCATGGATTTCTGTGGCCCTGGAACTGCGTATGCATTTAATACGGTAACATTCAGGAGCCAGTCTTACGGCTGCTGCTGACGATGTGATGGGAGCCTAGCACCTCTCAAGCAGTTCCTTGCTGAGACCAGTTCTCCATGCAGAAGAGTTCCCACAACTGAAGGGGAGAGGCCCCAGGCCACTTGGTTGCCACCCTCAGGCAGCGGGGAATACGCCGACAAGTCCACTGTGACTTTGAAGGGACTTTTCAGAAAGCTAACAGCTTGCCTTGCACCCCGGTGAAAGTTCTGTCCTGCGGGCAGTATTTCTTGTCTTAGCTGAAGTGCCTTCCCTTGCAGATGGTAACATCAGTGTAACTTACTCAGTGCTTTCAGACATGTAGTAGCCCAAGCTCTTTTTATCACAAGACCATGTTAAACAAGCATCTGAGTAACAAAAACAAAGCACAGCCTAAGGTACTTGCTAGTTTTGCAATTACTCTTCACACTGCTGTATTTGGTGCCTGCAATTCTATACAGCAAAGTTGGCGTACATAAGAACGTGAAAGGCGACCACGGTTACACTTCTTTCACAAAAGCAAAGGTAGAATAATGATTTTTATAACAAGCTACTGAGCATCAGCCAACACTTTAAATGCAACTATGTTTACAAATGATGGGAGGCTGGGGGAGAAAAGGAGAGATAATTATGCTTGTATTACGACTTGCATTACCTTAGATTAATAAACTTGCACTGTGAGGAAAACAAACATAGGCTTATGACATCACATTTCAGTGGAGCTCTTGCTACAGAACCACAAACGCTTTATTTGTGCATCTGTCTCATCAGGAAATCCAATCCCAAGAGCCAAATTTAAGAACTATGTCACCAGATTAGCAAATAAAAAAAAAAAATACATCCTCTAATTGCTAGCTGTGACAGTCTCTGCCACGCTTACCTACTCTACCTAGACTAAAGGGTAGCTGGCATATACCTATTTATACCGCAAAAGGTGTCACTGTAAAGTCTGAAGTTTGCTTGGGGAAGTATATCTTGCTCCCACCACTCCAGACTTTTAAATGGAAGTTCATAAACAGAAATTTAACGTGCTATATAGAGTTCAAGTGTAACAGTTCATGTTTCACGCTTTTAACTCTACAGATAACTATGCATCTACCCTGAGGCAATGGCTCCAGATTGCTAAACGCAAGCAGCTTTCCTAAGTAAGCACTATATAGCTTTTAAGATGACAATTATTCTAATATATCAAAATTAGAGAACAGGAGGAGATCCCTTCGTTAATAGAAGAAATAAGGAGGGTGCCAACAGCATCAAGTAAAGATGCAAATTGTTAACTGTCCAATTTTTATGGTGTTCTGGTGTCTATTGGCAGAACTAGACAAATAATGGTGATTTTAGAACATTACCTTCCTTTCTGTAGATTAAGGGTAGAACTACTCATCATTTCTCAATTTACAATTTTATAATGAATTAAAAAAACTCAACCTTTTTGCAGAACACCTTTTAAGGCTACTAACTATGCAGATACAAAGCCTTCTTGAAATTCTATTGCTTCTCCAAACAGATTTATCATCTTATCTTACAGTGGCCTAGAAAGAGTTTTAGTTACACTGCCGATTTCCAACAGTTTAAAACCTCTTCAGGAAGCAAAAGTCACCCTTTTGTCAAAAGCGGACCTTCTACCCCAGACTCCTCACAACAAAAGCTTCGGCAACGCCGCTCCCAGCACTCAGCAGAGCTGCATGGGTTCTGACAAAGAGGCGCTCTACAAATCCGGCAGACACGGAGATCAAGCACAACAGGCCTGAAGGTAGCAGTGGCTGCTTCCGTGGTGGTCACATGAGGACACGGTGGTTGGTTTTGTCAAAGTTGGCTGAATACTGTAACTTGGTCATCTACAACATGAGAGTAAGCCCATAAAGTTAAAATAGCACCCATCAGTTTATCTTACAGGCAGAGCGGGTATTTCTTTCTGCTGATAAAATACAGATACTAAGAATCTGGACAGTCCACCTCCTATGCTTTTAAAGAAATTATTAAGTTAGGTGCGTAAGGGGCTACACCCAGGATTGCCTGAAACACTGCCACTAGTAGTCGACAGCACATTCTTGTTTTGTTTTTTAGTTATCATTAGTATAACATGGTTATAATTAGATGTTGAGTTTGGATCCATTCACAACACAGCAGGCTCAAAAGTGGCCAAGCTGCAGGGCAGCACAGAGAAGGTTACTACTTCTATCTTCACCTGATGCCTTGAATGTTTTGCAAGCTGCTCAGGCGCTAGGTCTGAGAAAACTGTGGTAGTTACACGGATAGACATTTCAACCACGGATAAGTATACATACACTGCTATAACAAGCAGCTCAAGGTCTCAGCGTAACTCCTGGAAGCACTTGATAGCTAAATCAGGTAGTTTACCATGAGTTTTAGGATTCCTGAATATTCTTAGAAAAAGAACAAAAAAAATAACACACGCATGCCCCAAGACTACCTTCATGTGAAACCCTGACTATGATGACAAAAGCCTAGAACTTCAGGTGAAGTTCTAGCTAACGTTTGCCTCTACAATACTTTTCAGACCAGTTATTTCCTGCAAGCTTCAGACATTAAACACCAGCAGACACCCTCAGAGCAACAAGATCAAGCTTGTTAGGCACTCATTCCTGAGCGAGTTTAGGCCATCCTGATCGATTTTCTTCCCTGAAACACTGAGAAGGAACAGAATTCATACATCCAGTGAGGCAGGATCTCTGCTCACCTTCAGCTGAGATCTAGAAACTGCTGCAGTCTCTCAGGAGGTCTAGGATTACATTTATTGACCACGGGAGTAAGAAAGATAAATATAGCTTTTGCGCTCTCACTTGCATGGAAGGTATTTCCTGGTGTGTCTACTGTTCTGCCTAGCAATTTCCTAAAGGATTTTGAAGTTCCAGAAAATTCTGCCGAAATGAAAGTCTACTTCAGCCAAAGATGTGGAAGACTGTTGGCGGCAGGTTAACTCAAAACAAATAGGTCTCTAAGTCACCCCCTCTTTCTTACTCAAAGTTCCCTTTTGCTTTTTCCTAATATAAGTGACCAAGACAGTATCAAGTAACTACTAAGGAGTAAAATAAAATAAGTAGTTATTCACTGTGAATTAGTACTATCTTAGAGGGATTTATTTTGACAAACGTAACCACATGTGATAAAAATAAGTGAAAAGTAAATGCTTCATTTTGCCTTGCTTAGTTCCAGTAATGCCCAAATCAGTTTTGTAAATCCTGAAAGTCAGTTTTGAAAGTGCATTTTGTTCAGTTTTAAATAAACCAAAGATTTCTGCTATGGAAAAAAAAATAATGTGTATGTTTTTATGTTACGTTTATAACAAGGCTTTTAAAGAAAATAGTTACAGGTATTCAACTGCATCAGACTTCAAAAGAAAAAAAGATTACACATACAATACAAAAATACAAAAAAAAATATTTTTTAGAACTTACAAACTCAAAAGTCTAAGTGGTCAGATCTTTCCTAATATACTAAAAAAAAAATACACTTCAAGATGCACTTTCCTTTCTGCACTCGCAGGTTCAACTTTAGTATGAAGAAAGGTTTTGGAGGCAGGATGAAAGTAATTAACATATTGAATTCTACAACCAATTCCAGGCTGAAATTAATTTAGTGGTCGACACTATCAGGCATTTGAGTTTAAAAAGAACCTTATGTTTGTTTGGGGGGGTGGGGGTGGTGTTGCTGATGTTGCTGTTGATAACACCGTTTAACCAGTTCTGGTAGTAAAATGTTTTAAAAATATGCAATCTAAATTTGACTGAAATCTAGACAGTCATTACTAGGTTTGAAATCCTTCAGGGCTGTTTTGCAGTACGAACACTAGGAAATTGGACCGACCAGACTCATGTAATTGTTGAAAATTACTGCAAAAGGCAAACAGGTAGGAAAAGGTGGAGTTTTGTATCCGAAGTTGACACTTGTTAGAAGCATTACAACTGCAAATACGGTGGTGTTCTTTAACCTGATAGGGTCCACTGAAGTCACAGGCATCAAGGTATTTTGTTTTAAATGGCAGGACAGGGAAAGTGCATCTTAGATTTTTCATACTTAAGCAGTGAGTTACCAATTTTTGGTGTGGCTTTTATTCCTTCTAGGCATAGTAAAGAAAAATATTTCAACCAAATGTGAAGCTTAATGTACATTAGCTTGTCTTTTTGGTGGTGGCTTTGGGTACCACAAGGAAATGCTAACAAGTACTACTCAAGGCTAATGATTTAAGAGGAGCACACTGAAAATACTGATTTACCTTTGTAGTGAATATGCTTTACAGACTGTATCTAATATACAGACAAGGCCCATTTCCTTAGGATGAAACAGGCTACAGAAGGCTACACATCCTACATAAAGTTTTAAACAAAATTAGAACTAAGTTACCAGAGCCACTCAGAGCAACATAACTCCTAGTTTGCAGAGAATTAACAAAAGGTGACTGCCGGGAGAAAAAAAAAAAAAAAATAATCCAAGTTCTTATTATTTCCTGCATAAATTTAAATTCAAATGAATAATCCAGTAACACTTTTAGCACAAGACAATGCTCACTCTTTAGCAGTATTCCTAGGAGTCAACTGTTTCTCCTGTTATGAAGAGGGAGCCAGAAGTAAGAATGCAAGAGCATTCAACATTAATCCAATTAAAGAGACAGTAACCTTTTTCATCCACCTTAATTAACCACTGACCAAAAAAAAAAAAAAAAAAAAATCTTAAAAAGGTACCACTCCAATTTCTTTATTATCTGTAACCTTTTGCAACTAATCACATGGAACTACAAAATTAGCAAATGCCTTGAAATCTGTATACAAAACATAAATTACCTCTAATTTCAAACTCAGTATTAGTGTACCACTCAAAATCTTAAAAAAGTGGCTCCAAAGATAGTCTTACATCATTCTTAAAAAAGGAAACTGTTCCTTTAATGTTACACCCTCCCCTCCCCCAAACACCCAACTCTCAATCCATATCATTTAGTTATTTTCTTGGTCATGGACATTTCCAAGATGAGATTTAATATTTCGTTCCCATAGCTTCTGGTTGTCAGAAAACCCATGCTTTCCTTTATTGAAGGAATTTGGTCCTGCTGAGGTTGGTGTATCCCTGTGAAAAGTAGAACAAGATCAGTTGAGAAGATCAGCTCACCTACAGCAGGTTGTGCAACGCGACACTGAAGACACCAATTTCTCATCTAACCTGTTTCCAGAAACTACCACACATTTCTTTCCATTACATCAGGAGTCCTCACTATTAGCAACTGCAAATTGGCCAAAGAATCCATCTCTCTGTAGCATGTCAAGACAGAGCGATGAAATGGGGCAGCAGAGGAGGTGGGAGTGGACAGTAACTGCTGCTAGCTGTGAAGAATTTTTTGCAAGGGCTACAAAATTGAGGATCCAAATTTGCTACTGGAGGAAAACCAAAAACCAAAAACAAAAACCCACTAAACAGTGGTGAGTCTCCAGAGGGCTGACTTTAAAAGCAGTCTATCATTATAAACATCTTTAAAATACACATGCTCGAAACTAATCCTTGTCTCTCTGAAAGAGATGATTCTCATCTTCCCCGTGCATGGGAGTTTAAAAATCTGACCAGACTACCCTACTTCAGAACAATTCATAAAATGGAGAACTAGAAAGATAAAAAGTTTAGCAACAAGCAGGATCTCCCAGCTGCTACCTCTAAAAAGAAAATTAGCTTCTATGTAATATAGAATCAATTTCTTCATCAGGAAGAAGGCAAATAAAACTCAGATGCAAATGTCAATGTACCGCTTCTAACCTACGGCTGATACATTTGAACATATGTGTATTAAAATTTTCTTGTTTCTGGAGAAAAACTTTCTGAACCTATTCTACCTTCCTACAGTTCTAAACCATCTGCAAGATCTAACCTGTCCTAGAGGGGGCATTCTCATGCACTCACCCTTCTCCAAACCACAGTTAAAAGCTGACCTACCTTCCAATGTTCTTCATGCGCATCTTGGCTTCTGGAGGCATTTCTTCTGGTTCACTCTAGAGAGAGAAAGGAGGTTTGAGTGTGGCTGGGAGCTGTCTTTCAAACATTTCAAATACCTGACAAAATGAAGTATGGACTACAGCCCTATAGGAAAGCAAAGCGACTTAGGACAAAACAGAGGTTCTACAAGATTACAGAAAGAAATACAAAATCTTTTTTTCATTTCTATGTAAGAAGGAGCAGTAACACAACAATAAAATATTTAGCAAACCAGAAGCAGCACAACTGTTCACCTCAACAAGCCACCATTAATCCAAATTATGTTGTGCATCACATTTTCAGGGAAAAGTTACCAGCACTCTCTTGAACCAACACAGAGCTACAAAGTTGAACATTCTTAAATAGAAACATAAGAGATGTTTCTAGGTTGAAAATCCCTGACACTTAAGTAAAGAACCTTAAATGACCCACTCTCTCTGTCTAACTCTAACCCACACCAATGGTACTTTAAGTTGTGTTGATCACTGGCTTATTACTCACATCTTCATCTTCATTGAAAGCTGCTGCTACAGAAAGGGTTTTTGGAGCAAGGGTTGGAACAGGCTCTTTAGGCTTCTGAAAAAAAACAAATGCACAAGTAAAGTAAGTCTACTAATTCAAGCTACTCCTGCTATTTTAAACGTTTCGGTAAAATTAAGTCAAACATCTTCACTGAAATGGCCAATAAGGAGGAAAAGTGGTTTAGTTTTAATCAAGCAGATAAAGGTTTCTCCCTAATGAAAAACGAAAATGGCTGCTCATTTGTGAGAGATACGCTCTGAAAAGCAAGCCGAGTCCTCTCATATTACAACTCCCCACAAGCAAGTCTTAACTTTCTAGCACATTGAAGGGGTACGCAGCCACTGGTGCATGACATAAACAATTAAATCAGAACCTGAATAAGTTGTGGTATTCAAAATTTTACTATGTCACTGCTCCCATTACTGTTTTGGAGTATTCTTATCCATCAACGCCAGCAAGATGAGCATGTTTATGTTATTGTCTTTTAACAACGTAACAGCTTTCTGGCATAAAACAATTCAATAATTTTAAACTAGCATCAGTGTGCATTGCACAGTTTGATTAATATAAGGCTCCTTTAAAAAGTATTATTTTGTTTTCCAGTAAATACCTTCCTCTGTTTAAAGTGTAAGAAGGTATCAAACTCACAACTGTGATACCTAATACAGCAGAGATAGCAAAAGTAACTTTGAGACCACTGAGAAAGCACTGACTCATCAGTTACGGTTTGCTTCTACAGTACTACCCATTATCTGAATCAATCATATACGGTGCTTCCTCCATTTTGACTTTATCGGTGATTATTTCGTATACACTCATAGTTTCGAAGCTGGTACTGCAGCAGAGTCCCCGTGCAACTGTCTACAGCTATTCCTCACCAACAGTGTATAACGTATAAATACTGGGCCATTTTTTAAAGCATCAGCTCCATAGGAACAGGTAACACACTACGGGAGTAAAAATTACAAAAAAGAAACAGGGTAAGTTTCAGCACTGTCAGTCACCCACTAAATTCAGTGAGCAGGAAATCCTGAGCCAAATTTATTGCCACGGGAAGCATCTTTCTACGTGAGAAATCGGAGCTTGCTAGTGGCTCAGAGAAAGCAGCTTTGTCAATTTTTCTGAAGTCTGAGATGACCTGATGGCATTTACACCCTAGATGCTGCCAAGCCACATCTCCCTCCCATTTCAAAATAACAGAGCACTCTTTTCATCTTTGGCAGATCTGTAAAATGCTGGCATTGCAGGTGCAAGCCTGTCATGATTACAGTTTGAATCTAATCCAGATAAGGATTTATAATGTATCCTTCACAGGGATACGTAGGAAGTATAAATGAACCGTATCAAACGGAGAGACAGCATCTGGCTTGACCTTGCCCAAGCTAGTAGAGGACTATTTTGGTAGTAAAGAGAAGCATCAGATTCACATTTGAAAAAGCACAAGGATACCTTGTACTGGACAATAAAGGTGATCAGAATTCTTAGAAATCTATGTAATGAAGCCTCATCTCTTGCATATAGTACAAACGAATCATACTGATCTTTGCAAAGAACCCGCAAAGTCATGAAAAATGAACTATACTTCCCTATGCTTTGGAGTGGAAGACGGTCTATGAAGCCATCTAGGAAAGTACTTGCTTTCTTGTAGCTTTAAGCATCCTACGCAATGAAGCTCCCAGCACCCATTTCAAAGTAGCTTGAATAGTTTAACAAGTCTGCTCATTTCCCTCAGGAAATTATTAAATCTCATTATAAAATTATTCTGTATGTTCAGAGATCCACGGTTTATTGCAATCAAGCATTCTGATTCGTAAGACACATGACCTGGTATTAATCACCCTGAAGAACTCACACACGAACAACTAGCTGACCCCACAATGCTTTCTTAAACTTTATCCAATTTACCCTCATGTAATTCAAGGCCTTCCTTTTGCACGGAAGCCTCGCCAAAGTACTTCCCCCTTTGCCCCACTTTCTCTAAAATTAAAAGTCCTCAGACAACTTACATTTGCTCCTAGTTTGATGGATATTGCAGATGTCTTCTTTGCTGTCTGACTGCCTATGGAAAATCCAAACTTGGACATTTTGGCAGGAGCAGGTTTTGTGGTGAAGTCTTCAGCTTCTTCATTAGCTGCCCGTTTCTCTGCGCTGCGACTCGAACTTTCTCCTCCATTACTGGAAGAAACAGTCTTAGTTTTCACAGGTTTTTCTGCCTCTTCTTCAGGTCCTGGTGAAGTCGAAACAACTTACCAAGATGAGCTATTTTTACTGAGCAGATTGATGGGAGCAGCAACCTCAAAAAGCATTATACTTTGGGTGCAATAGGTAAGGTGTTTTTAGCGACAGCAGTTTCCACCAATGTACATTCAGTGGACAGCAAAAACATAAAGAGGAGAAGAAACTGCAAGCACTCCACTACTTGTAAAGAACTTCTTGTTTATGAGCCAGGAAAACAATCTTGAAGCACCATCTCTTTATTTAGTATGGAAGTCAAAGTTCATGTAGTAAATTAAATGTAGATCACTAAATCTTTTTACAGTTTAAGTTGCCACAGATAAGCTTTCATAATTGGAATCCCAATTCCAAACCTAGAGTAGATAATCTAAGTTAAAATTAATTCTACTAAATTTCTACAAAAACACGTCCATGCCATTTTCTAGGCTTGTCTGGCACAACTCTAAAATCATAGAAGTGACTACAGTGAATCCAGCTGTCTCAATCATGTTTCAAGTCACTGCTTGTTCGCATCTCATCTGTAATATATCTGCCAAGCTCTGCTTGAGGAAGGAATCAGCACTAGAAAAACATATATATAAATATATATATAAAAAAAGAGACTTCATCTTTTCTGGTTTTGCATCAAGTCTTGAAAACATAGCAGCTGAACAACGATCCACAGAGAAAAAGCACTCAAATCACATTTTCATTCCTATATACTTCTTCAGATACACCAAGAGACAAAGGTGTCCTTGGAAAACTCATACTGAACACAGTAAATGCTTCAGCAAAAACACATTTCTCTGCTGCTGCAATAAGCGAATCACTGCAGTAGCAAAAGGAAAAAAAAAACCCATGCACTGAGGAGTGGATAGGAAACTGCTCATACTATCAGTCTAAGAAAAATCGGAGCTAGCACCGATTCTCCACTGTATTAAGTGGAGAACAGGACCCTCCATGCACAGCAAATTCAGACCATTGGGGAAGAAAGCTCTCTGCACTGCTCTCTAACAGCAAAAAGCTATTAAATAAGACAGAGCAATGGGACAGAAGCTAGTCTGAACTGGGGGTCCACAACATTGTAGCTCTGAGGAAAAAAAAAAAAAGGAAGCAAACAACATCAGGAGAAAGAAGAAATAGGGACATCATCTATATATATTTTTCTGCCATTTCCCAAATCATAAGCAGCAGAATATATCTCTTCTACTCCATTCTTCTAGCTATCAAGATAATAAGTGACTGGAACAAAAATGGATTTAATATTCACCTTTGGAAACATGGCAGATCACACCCCCCCCTACCCCCCCCCCCCCACCCCCCCCCCAACTTTAATCAATTTCACTCTATTAAAAAAAAAATAGTACTAATCTGCACCACTAGAAATTTGACCTAGAAAGCATAGATATAAAAGTGACAAACAAAGGAGGAAAGAGAAACAACAAAAATTTACACAAGTGACCTTGGGCACTGGTTGTTGTCTTAGCACAGTTTTACAAACAGCTGCCTGCAAGGTTATGAGAAGCTCTTTACGGCTCATTCACAAAATCACATTAAACAGAACATTCAACTACGAGTCCAGTCCAGGTACATTATAGACTGTAAGGCGATTCGAGGGTAGGTAGAAGATTTATTAGCCTTACAAGTGTTGGAACTATGGGTCTAAAAGTCCTTTTTTCCGTAAGATACAAAATCCACAGCAGCTCAAACCTCGGGGCACACCAGAACAGTCCAGGCTCCTAAGCTAATACTAGCTTGAAGCTAATTACACTACAGCTTGCTGCTTTGCCTGCAAATTCTAGAATACTGCTAAGCACAAGATGAAGCCTAACACTATCTACCCACAGCTGTTTCCTCACCAAAATATTAAATAGTTTCTCTCTCAAAATTAGCTCCTACCATCACTGCATTCTGAATGCTACTTCTACTAGCCTCCACTTGGATGAACTGCAGCCTGCTGAAAGAAATACTTGCTGAAGGAGCTATAAAGGGCATAGGACAATTGGGGTAGGATGGGAGCGAGTCGTTGTGCTGTTCTATTTCCACAGGAAACTGTTAGAAATTCAGATGTATATTATCCATTAAACAGGTTTCCCATCTCCCATGCCAATGCTTATATATTTTCCAAGACATTAAGGCTTCGTTATTATTTCCTAGAGATCTCAACAAGGTCATACTTCACCTACAGAAAACAACAGTACTATTTCAAAAACTAGCCTGACCAGTGACCTTTTCACGGATCACTGCAATAAAAAGCTGTCCCGCTTCACAGATGAGTTTTTCTCATGAGTACCAACAAGCTACGCAAGTGAACGACTTCCACTATCTAGGTGGCTTAAGTGACAAGACTGGCAGTGCTAACTGCACACCATTTCAGGATCTCTTGCTCCTGAGAATTGGTGGTGCTGGGAACAAACCAGTCACAACTATGTAACTTTAAGGTAAACTCTCCACTGACCTTGGCAAAAGCTAAAGATTAAATTGCTTCCAAAAATCACCAGGAAGTAACTATCCTTCCTTAGGGGTAATGTACCATAATTCATTAAGATCACGTTCCATCACACAAGATGGTATGGATAACTGACATACTGATGCTGCCCAGTTACTATATTACTAACATGGAGGCGGGGGGAACAAAAATAAAAAACTCCAACCAACCAAAAAAAACCCCAAAACAAAACAAAACAATGGAAAACCAAGATTCAAGGAACTATGTAAAAATCGAGTATTACTGTTAATACTTAGCAATTATCAGAAACAACATTCACTGTTGAAGTTATCTTCATTGGTTTACAAACTTGATTTAATCTTTCAACAGATCAAACAAATGCCTTTTGCCTACAGATATACTTAAACAAAAAACGGGGACAGGGAAGCTTTATCTTTTATCTTTGCAAATACATTATCTTCTCAATTTTAAGTCAGGGGAAAAAGAAAGAAACATATGATTAAAAATTTCAGGAGAAGTGATAAGAAGTAGGAAAGAAGATAACAGGAATGTCCAAGTAATAATATAAATAATATAAAACCAAACAGAAAACTTGCAGATTGCTGCCAAGCGAAACACCCAAGATGCTTAAAACAGCTGATAAGGAACATTCACCGTACCCATTCTTGAAAAGGCACCACAGCTGTTAAAAGCTAATCTTTAAAGTGTTTTCTTCACCCTTGCCAGCAGTAAGTTAAATTTCTCTCAATACACGGCAGAACTATTCTGCGCATTTTTTAGAGAAAGAAATAATGCATGTACGTGGACAAGGAGCAACGGTTACGTTTTTAAAAAGCTGCCGTAGGGCTGAGGCTAACCCTCGGGCGCCAGGAGAGCGGGTCCAGACCGCGGCCTCTCCTCCAGCGCGGCCCCTCCGCCTCGGGCCGCCCCCTCCACCCGCAGGGCCGGGCACCGCCCGGCCTGGCCCAGGCC
>WHYT01014850.1:0-59584 GCA_009806455.1 Tetrax tetrax | reverse complement strand
TTTTTTTTTTTTTTTTTTTTATTGTGCTTGAATTCATCATTGTTCAGTCATGTGGGAATTAATTTTAGGATAATTATTCTTTTTCTAATTTTACTAAGAGAATGTTTGGTAAATATGCTTAATGTGGACCTAAGATACATGTTCACAAATAAGTCCTGAACTACTAGCATCACGTTTGTTAATCCAGTTATTATCAGTGGTGGATGGCAGCCAGAAGGAAAAATATTTCCTCTTCTTGGCTTTCTTTTGTTCTATTTCCATCTATGTAATGTTATCATGCCCTTTAATAAGCATAGTTCTGCTCGATCATATCACCTCTTTGACATCTGATGTTGCAAGAGTGTGTTTCAATGAAGTGGCCAACAGTGGACTCCAGAATGCAAAGAGAAACCCTCAACACCCCTAGGATTCTTTTCTTCTGTATATCTCTTGATCACATTACACCATTCACCATACCAGGTCCCACTCTTCTAAGAGCATTTCTTAATTTACCTATCTTATTTATATATGTAAATAAATGAGCTTTCTTGTATCATCAAAATAATATTTCTAACCTGTCACAAATTTCAGAAAGGAAAGGACTAAATACTGTAGTGACTTATGACATAGAAAAATGCAATATATTAATTAACCTAGCATGTTTTTTTTTCCTGCAAGATCTTTAATTTGAGTGTATATAGGCATCTAAACATGAAATTGCTTTTTAGTTATTCGTATTTGTACACCCTCCCTCAAAAACAAACAAACAAACAAGAAAACCCAACCAAAACCTGGACAACTCTGTCTTCCATAAGTTTCAAATAACATAAGTCCACTGCTGGAAAAACCTAGAGACCAAAAAACTAGTAACCTTGGCAGCCTTGGTAGGTACCTTGTAGACTTTCTAGAAAATACTTTGTTTTTATAAAGCACTAACTTCTTTAATCTATACAAGACAAGCATTTACTCTATACAAGGCAAATGTGTAAAATAAAATCTAAAATTCTAAAGTCTCTAAAAAGTATTTCTAAATGGTTCTGTCTTGTACCTCAGCTTGTCATAAAATTTCTCTGTTATACATGAAGTTTTGCAGACACATTCTCACACAGAACTGTACCTTTGGAAACAGATAAAACTACGCAAGCAGGCTGAGCTATATTAAAGGAAAAGTGAACCATCCATAAGGGCATAAAGAAACATTAAGGAATTATTCCTTCAAAAAATAATGTGCAGGGCTCACGAACTGAACACAGCACAGATTCACTTTTGTTCTACAAAATGGATTGCCAAGAAGTTTGACAGTCTTAAAAAAGGGATGTGTTAATACTGAAGTCATCTATAAACACCGTAATAGCTCTTTCTCAGAGCTGAAAGACTCTGCAACCTTCCAGCTGAATGTAATGACGAGCCCATTGACAAGATGACATTCATTTCAGCAGCAGTCAGCAATAGATGGATAGATAAGTCAGACAGATTCCTTCAGCGGACACAGGCTAAATATGCAGTTGTAATCACTATTTCAGAACAGAGTCTCTAATTTGACACTGATGTAGAGAGGTTTCTATGTAGCTTTCTAAAAATGGACTTTGTTGTCACATTGGTGTGTGTGTGTAAAACATGCTGTCACTCTCACAACCTCTAGTCCTGACTCCTGATGGAGCTCCAATTATTTTCAAGGCATTTATGAATAGAAGAGAGAATGCAAAAAACCACACTTGCAGATTTATCCTCAAGTGAAGTGTCAAATTCAATGTGTGTTGAACTGTCTTTTTCAGGAGCACAAACAATACAAAGCAACCAGCAGAAGAAACTCTGCCCTTTCTCATACTGGTTATGAAAAGGAAGAATCTTTTGCTACAGGCAAGTTCAGAAGAGGGTTTTGGATGTAAGACAGAGTGGGATTTTACCTTTGTCAGCCTAAAGAACCTATGAGCATCTACAATGGTGATATATTCCGTGTTTTTCTTTATGGAAAACCAGCTATAGTAGTCTTTTTTTTTTTTTTCCTCAGTATCTAACATTTCGATGAGTTCTATTAACAGATGATTGGGTAGATAGTGACTGTTTAAATATGAAGCATAAATATTTCTTAAAAATAAAGGAATAATAACATCAGACATTACTATATTAGAAATTAAAATCAGCAGATACGGTAGTTTTAAAAATATTTCTTTTGATAGTATTTTCAATGATTTAGTGTTCCTATGGATGTACTAACAAGAGCTTTAAAACTCCAGCATTCAGTCTAACAAAGAATTGGATGCAAACATTGCTAGGCAGCCAGAGGAAAATTGTGGAATCTGTGATCTGAGAAACTGCATCAAAATGATTCCAGCAGTGTTGTTTAACAGAAACGTATCCTATTATTCATTTGTTCAAGTAAACAACATTAATGTAGAATATCAAATTCTTAGAACTGTTCACAAATAATGTTTAGTTTCAGTCTTGGGATTACATCTGCCACATGCCAAATATCATACCAAAGAACAGTATTTATTATATACAAGAGTGCCTCAACCCCAACTTGTCTGAAAGTTTGGGGTTCAAGAATGAATTGTAGCTAAATGGGAAACCACTTAAGAATTCCAGGTATTGCAGTAATTGGCCCGTGAGCATCCAATGACAAATGAAGACATCATAAGAAAAACAGTCAGAAAAACTAAGAATTTCTGAAGAGAGAAAAATAGTAAAACTGATCAGGCAAATCCTGTTTGCAAATGTATTTGATTTATGATACAATTTTGATTTTCAAAATAAAAATAAATAAAAAGTATGTGAAATTATTTTTAGTTTTAAAGCCATAACAAAGAACAAACGTAAAGCATCAAGTTATTATTTGTGACTGTACATTTTCAGCAAATGTGAAAGCATCATTAGTGGAAGGCCAGATTTGACACTTTATAAGTGAGCTGTTTTTATTGGAAGCAAAATCTAGTGGACAGCCTGTCGCTACGATAATAACACATAGCCTCTTCATGTCCTCTCATTGCTAGAGAACAAAGCAGACACATCATTGTCACATCTATATTTCTCAGGTGCAAACATGTGCTACAATTAATAGTATTTCATGCACACTCTTAATAAGTTAACACTATGCAGTAGCCTGTCAGTTATAGTTTAATGTTATAGCTTAACAGTTTTATCTGCAAAGGTGTTACGTTTTTTTGTTTTTTTTTTTTTAACAGTAGAGTATGTAAACAGGTGCAGTGAAACTCTGTTGCTGAAGCAAAGATATGATTAGGTACTCTCTGAAGACCCCAGCAAGATAGAGTTTTGAGGTTCTCCTGAGAAGTTTTTCTTAAAGCGAGGACATCAGAACCACTCAAATTAATTTAAGCTCTAAACAATTAAGCAAAAAAATAGAAAAACAAGCTTTAAAATTGAGAAACACAGAACTGTAAGTGAGAGAGGAAAAGTAATATTGAAGAAATATATGCATGAATCTGCCCTCTGGGTCCTTATTCACTGAGTCCTGTTCATGGCTACTGTTCTCAATTCAATAACCTTTTGTGTCCTCCTAGACTGTAATAAACTTTATCTAGCTTCTTGGCATTCCTGGAAAATGTGTCTGTCTTCTGTTACCCTGCAGGTATGTGCACTTGTATACCTTCTTGCTGTATTTCTCCCCTTTCTACCTGCCTGAACACCACACTCCTGAAGGTACACTCATTCAAGTATTCTAATTTACTTTTTCCAGTAAATTATATTTCCTCTAATCCTAAGGGTCCAAGAAAAACACAAAACTACAAATATTATTTAAACTCTTTTAAAAGGATGAAATAGTAAATATGTTAATCTGATTGGTGGAAAATGGGATAGAAACCCCTCAGATAAGATTATTTGTATACTAAGGAAATGAAAGACAGATATAGATACTCTAAGTCACTGTATTTGAGAACGTATTATTCCTTTTTCGTCAGGGTCATTAACTGAAAATGGAAATATTTATATGTAGTGAAATTTACAAGTATGTTGAAAATATTAATGAAGCCTTATATAACTATAATCTTTAAGTATTTTTAAGTGCAGTTGGTATTTGATCTTGTTTTGAATGAAAGATGTTCTGAACTTTGGTCCACATTCATTAGTAAGCTCAACTGCTTTGAGTTACTTTGTTTTCACAAGGCAACTGTAGTTAATGATTCAGAAATTATCAGCTTTTATCCTGTGATTCCTGACATAGAATTACTGCGTCTTCAGTTTTCATTATGTGAAGTAAATTTTTTAAACCAAAACTTTCAACCCGGTTCTGGAGTCTGAATTCAATATAACTTGTGTTCTCAAGGCAGGATCTCAGCTGAAACAATAGAATCTCAATTCATCCACCTCCACAATGGTTCAGACTAGCATCTGAGAATCTGAAGCTGCAATTGAAAGAGACTCACAAGTATTTATAAAAATAGTCTCAGGGTTAACAATGATAAATTGCAGTAACAATTACGGCATGCTTATCAATAACAATGCAGTTGCTCTAGCAATTTTTAAAGTTACCACAAACTTTACCAACTCCATACTTTGGGGATTTTTTTGTAAGAAACTTTTGTAAGTTTAGGAAAAAAAAAAAGAAGTAATGACCCTCTTTATGCAGTTGATAACCTAAATGTGTCTTTGGTACTTATCTGAGGATTTCAGTAACAAAAAGAAAAAGCGAATGTTGTGCAACAATGTGGGTGTGCACAGATAGGAGAACACTAGAAGGAACTTTTATTCTGAGAACATCTTTCCTGAAGAAAGGCTTGTTCTTTTAATGTGGAACAACAGATACTTGAAACAGAAATTAGAAGGCTAATACTCCTAAAGTGGAGTGGAATTCCCATTACCTGAGTGAATATCTCTGTATCTTCTCCTGTAACTGGGTGTAGTTAAATAGAATCAGAAGAATAGAATAGAATTGGCCAGAAAATAAAAAGTTCCTGTGTGCTACTGATTGCTACCAATGTAATTTGTACTTCTGAATAACTCTCTTAGTGACTTAAAAACCCAGGAAAAATTAAGAGGAAATTAACTCTGGTAATTTTCTTGAATTTTAGATACCTTTATGGGTCTGATCCGATAGATTCAATTAGATACTGTCTGGAACAAGTAAATGGCAAATTTTTGAATTGTACCTGTCAACTTCCTCTATGAGCAATGATATCTTTAACTGATAGACATAGCAAGTATATGATCTGTGTGGTGTTTTATGGTGCATTTTTTCTGTAACGCTTTTGCCTTAACTAAAATGTACTACTTTTTTCCTGAAAGCTTTGCCCAGCCTTCCTTTTCACTGAGATGAAGTGGAAGTCCAGGTGTTAAACTGAATTCACACTTGCTGAAATAACCACAGTAAATTGTGATAGGATAATATCTCTAAAATGCTACTGTAAGGAGTAACTCTGAAGTTACTGTCCCAAGAAAAATGAGGACTGGAGGCTTAAAACCTAAGGACATTCTCCAGAGAAGATCACAGTCTATCTGAGATGCAGTTAACCCTGTTCAGTTAACAGGCAGGAAAAGAAATCCTTACTCCTACTGCTCCTGAAGATAACAATTTCATGTGACATGCGGTACTCCCTTTAAAACTAAATCGATTGACATTAATGATATTTTC
The DNA here is from genome assembly GCA_009806455.1 of Tetrax tetrax. NCBI lineage: Eukaryota > Metazoa > Chordata > Aves > Otidiformes > Otididae > Tetrax > Tetrax tetrax. The sequence goes on along the minus strand of WHYT01014850.1, from coordinate 54,015 downwards.
AGTATCTAGTCCTTTACTAACAAAGTCTTGAATTTAGATTGAATTATTTTTGTCAGGAATTAATATATACTTTAGTCTGTCATTTCTGGACCACCCTTCTAAAATGCCAGAATTTAGCGTATGTTATACTCTGATTTTTTTCATGAAAATATATTTAAAGCTAGCTTCTCAGCTATTCTTTGAGTTTTCATATCTCACAACCTGAAAAACTTTAGTTTAGAAGACACTTGTTTTAGTTCTTTTTAGCTTCTTAAGTTATTGATAGATCAGTGCCTTCTTTAGTCTTCTTTGTCAGTCATGTACTTTTAAAAAAATTCTGATCTTTTTGCATTTGTCTTGTGTTTGTACATCTCTAAGAGTTGACAAGTTTTAGTCTGTACAGTTAAAGCACATTTGTTTGTCATATCTTCTGAACCACTTAAAAAACATTGCGCTAGTGCTGAAAATTTTAAAAGTTATTTTTCTTCATAGTTTACATGGAAAATGTGTACAAGAATATCAAAATAAAAACTGATTCACCAACAGATCTCAAAATATTGTTGCTAATGAATCTTATTTATCAGAAAGCTAGTTCTAGAAATATTCAAAAGAACCATTTTTAAACTGCTGTATTGATTAATATACCAAAATGTAAAGCTGATATAAAATACAGTAAATTTTGGTGGGATTCTTAATAATGAGTAGGACAGGTTATTGTTATAAAAGAACACTTGCATTGTCTGGTGAGGTTGCTAACAATCCAATAAAATATACCACTGCCTAACTAAACAAAAATCACAGATTATACACGGATTTAACAGACCTATGTCTTGAAAAAGAATGCTACAGATAAGGATTTAGGAATCACAACAAATATCTCTTCATCTTGTCAGTATAAAAACTAAAGGAAAGGGTAGAATGAGATGTTATGGAAGGAGAGAGAAAGCTGTACTGAGCATCAGATATGTTTCTATATATGTAATGGTTTCAGGTGACTGAAGACCTTCAGCCACTTTTGGTGTTCACATTTGGAAGATGTCAAGATATGCAAGATGTGGAAAAGATAGCTAAAAGCACTTCATCAGCTTAAACACTTTAGCCTTAGCTGGGGCTTCAGGAGATCAAATAAACTATCTTATTGAAAATAAATTTGAGAAACAATTTGGTCTCTGTGTGTAGGTACAAACACAGAAAATGGTAATGGAAGGCTTTTCATCCCTTTTAACTAAGATTAACATATTTCTCATCTCCATAATGTGGTATACAAGGCAATGGACACTCAGAAAGATTTAAATATCCAAAGATATTCATAGCTGTAACATTACATTTTAGCTATCAGACACAAGAGTGTCACAGAGGAAAAGGAATACCAACCAACATGGCATGATCAATGAGTTTTGCAATATTATCTTATCTCTTTGTAACTTGTCTATTTCTGTCTAAACTATTTCATAATTTTTTTTTTCAACTGGAATACATGACTTTCTTTCTTTCCTAGGACGCACAGCATATCTGCTTATCTCAATGGTTACTGCAATCCCATTGTCTCACTGTTTTCTTTGTCTTCTGTTTCTTTACCCTAACAGTAGCTTGCAGACAACAAACTAAAAAAAGCCCTCTTAAGTGTCAGTCAGGCAATATTACCAACTTTCCAAAAGTCATTCTTGTTATCTGTTATATCTGATACATCAAGCTTCTTTTCTGACCTTCCAGTTCTGAAACACTACATGGAGCTGCTCCATTTCTAGCATACCATACAACTTATTTCCTCTGAAGGACTCCTTTGATGTGATTCTATCAGCCAGTTCTTATCTTCAATTCAGCATCTGGGTTTGTAATTAAATGAACCAAACTTTAATAAGAGAAATCTGTCCTTAGAAATCATAAAAAATCATTATTCTGCTTTTGGTAAATAAATTATTCCCCATCCCTTGCTGTTCTCTTACTGTAGCTATAAGATGATTTAAGTGTTTTAAATGAATACCAAAGCTTTAATTCAGTTTCTTCTAATATCTTACATACACATAGGAGAAGGGAATTTAAATAACACTTCACTTGTCTGAATCATACCAAAGCTGTAGAAAAAGATTTAACTGCAAGTATAATTGAATAGTTATACAGACTTAGAGCTACACAAAGCTGACAGTTTAAAATTATTATACAGGATATATCTTGCTGTACATTTGTTGTTATTTATTTCCATTGTTTTGATTTGCTGTCTTTATTTTACAACAGTGCATGTTATCTCTTTCTTGAAGGCTCAGAACTGATTTGAAGGAAATTCCTCCCTTAACAATGGGAGTGTTATTTTGCCTCAGAAGTTCAGAAAGGTGGGTCTGGCCCTCATTTTGTTACATAAGAATTAAATAAATGGAAATTTATTATATTGTTATCTAAAAGGTCTTCCTTAGAAACATATATGCCACTGTATGTTTCTATGTTTCTGAGCATCATCTTAGCTGGTTTCCTTCTTATTTGACCTCCATGAGATAGAAACTATGTTATCAGAAATTGTACTGCTGATCAAGTATACAACATAATTAAACCAACTGTCTTTCTTTTGAGAATTAGATTATTTTCAACCAAATGTGAATCCTGAAAAGCAAAGTATATTCCATTCTTAGAAATCTTATCCATACGCAACATTCCAAAAGGAAGTAAGGCTGAAATGCCTGAAGCCTTTGCAACAGCAGGGGATTGGTTAGGTGAAACACACACAGGTAATTCTAGGAGCTGAATCATGTCCACACTGTGTCCATTCCCACGTATACCACATTATGGAGATGAGAAATGTGTTTCTCTAAACAAAATGCCATCCCACAAAACTGGTTTTGTTGCTCTTACTCAGAACTGTATTCTAGATTCATTTCACATTAATACCCTCATATTTGGGTCCAAGCAGAATTCAGATAATTAGTGGAACTGATGTTACAAATGTTTTAAAGTCTAATATCTTATTTTGAGTTTTATTGTTTCTTTTCTCAATCTAGTAACACCTTCCAGAAGATTATTCTAATCTACAATATTAATGAACAAATTGAGTGTATATAGTACTTATTAATACAAACAAGCGTAATGCAAGTCACTAACAAAAACCTTCAAATTAAAGTGAAAGCGGAAAAAAAAATACATCCTCTCTCATGTATTACAAAATGAATGAAACATTAATAGACAAAACACTGACAAATTGTTCAAGAAAAATGTCAAACTACAATTGTTTCTTCTTGCAATTTGAATTGAATAGCACAAAAACAACAGTTAAAAACAAAGCTTCACAAGCACAAGTACAAAACTATCATTTCAACTAATTTAAGTTCCATTATTTTTTCACTTTGACCAAGTGTTATAAAAATGTTTGGTTCTGCTGAACATAATGAGAATACCATAAAAAGACTCAGAAATAATGTGTTCTACTCTAAACTAAATCAAAAGGTCAAAAGAGTTTTTTTCTTACTAAACAAACCTCATCGGTTTAGTTTATTAATTCAATTAGATGAAGTACATTCTCCAATTTCAGATATCAATTTACTCTTAGGCACTTTCTGCTTTACTTAATCAAACTGGGAGATTTTTTTTCAACTATATTATTGACATGTAAATTAAATCGTAAAGAATCTTTAGAAAAAGAAAGTTAGTTATTTTATCAGTTAATTTTTCCATATGATCTAACTACAACAGTCTTTATTCAAAAAGAGGGGAGAGGAAACACACTTTAGATATGTTGTGGTTTTGTTTAGTGAGGGGGGCCTAAGGTGGTAGCTTCTGTAGGAAACTGCTAGAAGTTGCTCCCCTTTGTTCAGTGGACTCGGCCAGGCCTAGGGCGGACCTGCTGCTGGCCAAGGCCGAGCCAATTGGGAGCAGAATGTCCTCTGCGATAACGTATTTAAGAAGGGAAAAACAGAAAAAAAAGGAAGTGGAGTGAAGATGTGAAGAAGCTGAGCGGGCGCAGAGGGGGAGGTGCAGGCCTCCGGGGCCTTGCAGGCCTCACCCTCTGGCCTCTCGCCAGGCAGCCAGCTGGGCCTAACTCAGCCCGGCCCGGCTGCAAGAGGTGGAGAGGAGATGAGATGAGATGGATAATATGAAGAGATCCTGAGAGGCTTCTTCCAGCCTGTTGTGAAGAACGAACTTTTCTTGTGAGAGAAACAGCTGCAAACACCAAGGTCAGTGAAGAAGGAGGGGGAGGAGTAATGTGGCTCCTGGCCAAGATTCCCCTGCAGCCTGTGGTGACAACCATGGTGAAGCAGGTTGTCCCCCTGCAGCCCATGGAGGTCCACGGAGGAGCAGAGATCCACTTGGAGCCCGTGAAGGACCCCGTACCAGGGGAGGTGGATGCCTGAATGTGGCTGTGGCCCGTGGAGGGCCCGCTGGGACAGCCGTTCTGGAGAGACTGTACTCCGTGGAAGAGATGACCTACACCGGAGCAGTTTAATGAGGGTCTGTGGCATATGGGTGGGACCCCACAATGGAGCAGGGGTGGGATGTGAGGAGTTCTTCCCCCAACTGTGAAGCAGTGGCGTAAAACTATGCATAATGGACTGACCGCGATCCCCATTCCCTCTTTCCCCCTGTGCCGCTCGGGGGGAAGGTAGATAATGTTAAGCTCGGGAAGTGAGAGGGATGGAGGAGGTTTATCTTGTTTCTCTGTCTCATTATCCTGTTAGTTGTAGTAATAAATGAATAGTTTTCCCCAAGTCGAGTCTGTTTTTGCCCGTGACGGTAAGGATTTCTCCCTGTCCTTATCTCAAACCTCGAGCCGTTTTTCTTAAATTATCTCTCCCTATTCTCTCGGAGGGTGGGGGGAGTGAGAGAGAGACTGCGTAGTCTTGTCCGGATTGGGTCTGAACTACGACAAGATAACATATATTTTCATTGTATTTTTCCTTTCCAGAGTATTGCTATCATTAACACTATAATGGCAAGCCAGTAAATTGATATTTTTGTTTTGAGACAAGAGGCTTATACTTATTATAACATGCTAGAATTTTAATAGGAAAATATTATTTGATGTAAATGTTAAACATCATTTAGTACTGCTAATGCTTTGCATTATGTGCTTCATTAATTGCATGTCCTATGTAACATACATTTAAGTATACACAGTTACATCAAGCTCATTTATTTAGCTATATGGGCAGGCAGATTATAGAGCTGCAATTTGTCTAATCTAAAATCTTAAAACCATTTACCATACTCTTCAGCTTTCATTTTATACACAATTAGAATAGTTACTACATATGAGATTAGTTAAGAAAAAAAAATCCGAACACCGAACACATTTCATCAAGGAATTTCAAGAACAGTTCACTTAGAGGTTATTTCAAGAACAGTTGAAGGTTAGAGATGAACACAATATATGAACTATTGATCTAACACCCACATATTCTCTACAGGATAATTATGGGCAAATTAATTTACTAGCATAAGACACTAGTTTGCAGTCCTTTGGCTATGCACTGTATCTTCCTGAATACTGATACTGGTTTAAAGAAAACTGCTGAAGCTTCCCTTTAAAGTAGTATTTATTTAAAGTAGTGTTACTCTATTAACTTAGAATTTAAGTTATGTGTCTTCCATTCTACAGTCTTGATCTTGAAAATTTATTTAGTTTCTTGTTTACATTTTATATCTCTGATATAGGAAACGTTACTTATCTTGCAGCTGTGAAACTCGATATCTGGGACAAAGTAGTTGAGGGTTTTTTTAAGAAATCTGTGGCTAACACTTAATGCTTTACTTAGGAGTAGTAAGCATTAAAAATACTATAATTTTATGCATATAGTCCTATCCTAAGGTTCTCCATAATTCTGAAATACTGCTTCTTAAAAGTAGGTACTGAAGCAATGAGGAAATGATTCTGTCTAGTGCAGGTCATTACGATAGGCAGACAACAAAGGCTTCTGCTCTTTCTATTTTTAGGGAACAGCTCTCAGTATAAGTTTCTTTTTATAATATCTTTTGGAGCCCCAGTGACTTCAGCTGGTGTTTTTACAGCCACAGTTATCAGCATTATCATACTAATAGAAATTGGAGAAGGGTTTTAAAGACTGACAAGGATCTGGTGAACCAGTATGGTTCTTTTCTGTCAGTTGAGGAGGGTGAATATAATTAGCTAATGATATTTTTTGATTCTTTACAATATTAAAATAGAAATTATCTGGTTGTTAAAAATCAGATAGCTTTAATTAATATGAGGAATAGATGAATGTGAAAAAATTTGACACATTTCTTCCTCTATATTTGTAGATATGAAGAAGAAAGGAAGAGTGAATAAAGAAGATACCAAACATTTGATTCTGAACATAGTGTTTTGACAGCAGTCACAGATGGCTTGTCCAAACAACACAAATCTGTATAGCAAACTCAGGAACAGAATCACATCTTGTTTAACAGTTCACATCTTAGAGAACCAATTTCTCCTTTGTCCAGGATACAACTCTTAGAGTTCTTGAAATTCTTACAGATGTTTTTTTTTTTCCCCTTATGTGCCTCTGCACAATTTCTACATGATTCCTGCTTCACTGAGTACTCAAAATAATTGAAAACAAAAGATGTTGGTCTTATAAAACATTAAAAAAAAAAAAAAAAAAAAAAAAAAAGCTCCAGCTAACCCTGAAATAATGCTACAGTTGTGTTCAGGTAATCTACAGCATTTTTCAGTTTGGTCTCACCGTCAAATTCAGAGAAGGCACTCAAGGGTCTGAAACAGGATTACTTTATTTCTGAAACATCTAAGTCATCCAAATCTAAAAGGGTATTTTCTCTATGGTCATCTGAAATATACAGTATAGCATATCTTCTTATTGACACTGCACAGGCACCTCATATTTGCTTATGCAATACCTATATTTTTACTTCTGATTTTGCTCACTCCATATTTGCTTTTCCCTATAATATTTTCATTGTTTACTCTCTCCTTCTTTTTTTTTACATAATTTTTGTAAACAAAGTTAGCTCATAACATCCAGACAATTTTGAAATGAACCAGAGAATCTTACTCATCCATACTCGTGAGTTAAATTTCTATGAATTAATGTTAATTAACTGAGACAGATATCAAAATGGGAATACTACAGGTAATATTTCATTGACTATGTCAGAGGTGGAGTAAGGTATTTCTGTAATTGAAAATGGACATTCTTACTCCATGTCTGGTTTTCCATCTTCTATGAGACGAGTGGTTTTCCCCTAGAAATATTGTATTTTTTTTTTCATCCTTAGCCTGTTTCTGCCCCATAATGCTAAAGATAGTATAAATACTATAAACATTTAGTAAATTTTTAATACATCATCTAGGATTATTCCTTTCATCTAAATATGTGATTAAACCTTTGAAATGTTTGGTATCTAATTCTGAGTTAAACAGTTTCCTGAATATGAAGAGGTAGGCAACATTTTCTGAAAGAAAACTGCATGCCTTTGTAATAGCCTGACAGTTTACTGATTTGCTGATCTTAAGTCTATTGATCTTATACTTACTACATAATACAGTTGTTTAAAAATAACTGTTGTAGAAATAACATCTTTCTAGCATTCTTTTAAAAGTCCTTAAAATAAATCAATATATGCACATAATTTAGTATCCCAGAAAACAATACTTTGACATTTTATATCAACATTAAGAGTGACAAACTCCTTTCAACTTGTTCATCATTTGTCTTTGTTAATATTAATTGCTTTTGAAATGTCTAGAAAACATTGGAAAGGCGTCTCTATTCAAAATCACTTTTCATTGAGTAAATCTGTGAGTGCTTTGGTAGATGAGGAGAACATGTATTTATGTGGCATTTGTACAACATAGTCCTATGTATACCTTTCAGTTTTACAGTGAGCTGAATTATTCTACTAATAAAAGTAATTTAACTTGAAAGAAATTGTACTGCAGCATTGACATTCAAAGGGTTAAGTAAGTTGAAAGATTTTGCATAAACAATAAATATTTCTATATTATTTAAACAACGACAGGTTACTTATCAAAATAAGCCATTTTGAAATGAAAACAGTAAATTCAAGCAGCATGAGTTATTAATGAAATACAGTTTCTTAGTATTACTTCCAATATTTACTTGGTTTTGAAAGCATTTTCACCACTCAGGTGAGACTCTGAATGCTGATTTTCATATCTAAAAGTCGAAGTGCAGGTAAGTGTATAAAGAACACTTTTCTTCTACTTCTTGTATGCATTGTATGCATGTGTATTTGCATAGTGGTTTCATTGAAATATTTTTACACCTGATGTACCTCACTTTTCTCCTCTTTTCTCTCAGTCCTTCTCAACTGCTTGACTGGGACAGAGTCTCTCTCTGTTATGTTCTAAGAGTAGATCACGTAATTATTTTCCTTACACATGTTATTTCACCATCCTTGGATTGTTGAACTAGTCATTTTGTTCATTTTCCCTTCTACGGAAGACTCATTCTATATAAATAGCAGTATAACTGTGAAGAGAGAAAGGAAGTAGGAGAGTGAAATACTACTTGCTTAAGGATATAGGTGTTTACTTGTGAAGATTAAGCGCTAAATTCCAATCGTGGGATCTGTTCAGAATCAATTATTCAAATTACTTTCATAGAGGTGATATGCCAGTTTGTGTTAAGGGAGGGAAAAATATCACCATAGTTAGTTAGTGCTCAATTTTAAATGATATTCAAGGACTAGTTTTGCACTTAACAGCTCAAATTCCTGAAATGGGATAAGTGTTAGAATGTGTTTTCTATACTAAAAGCATTTACATGGTGAATTACTGATCTTTTTTCAAATTGAAGCAGGAAATTAGAAAATGTAGGTCCTTATGAAACTTAGTGACCTCTGGTGTTTAGTGCTAGCTGAATAGGAATTTTAAAGGTTTTAATTTTGAATATTTTTCTTAAAGAGCACTGTTCTCCTAAACACCTCTTAGTGTACGGCTCCATTCCCTTCTGAAAATGAATGCAGTTATCAGAGATGGAGAAGATATATTAGCAATTATTAAACTCTCAGGTACTGTAGAGGTGGAACCTAAGATAGATAAATTACATTTTATGTGGGCATTGTGCCATTATTCAGGCCCTGTCCCTTTTCCTCTTCCATTGACAAAACATTTTCTGTCTAGGGAAAAATAAAAATACAGTTTATTGGGTTTAGTCAATAATCATGACAGTTTGGTTTTTGTTTTGTTTTGGTTTGGGGTTTGTTTGTTTGTTTGTTTTTAGTTGTACCAAGCAGTAACTCTGATTTTCTTGAATTTCTCCATCCCTGAAGCTACAATATGTTTTGGCTTTCCTGAATGTCTACTGTTTTTCTTCCCAGAAATTTTGTTCAAAAAAATATTGAACTCTTTCTATAAATACATCCAGGTAACCTGGTCTACAGATAGCTTATCTGGAGCTACCAGGTTGTTATATGTCTGAAAATTCCAGGAGCACTTTCATAATACTGTTATTGTACATCTGTTCTATAGGTCAAAGTGTTGGATACACATACTACATGTACAATTACTCTAAGCAGGAAGAGTATGTCCAATTATTTCAGGAATTTCTGTCTCTCTAGGTAACAAAAATATATGATATTACAAAGACATTTCAAAGGCGAAAACATATTTGGAATTTTCAAAAGGACAATAAAAGGAAGAAAGCTTTAAGAGTTTAATATAATTGAATTAATATCTAGGTAATTTAGACACTTCCATTAAGAATGTTTTATAACGATTAAAAAAATCCAGATGTTTGGATTTTAACTTCATAAGGTCATACAGAAAGTTCAGTCCAGGAAAAACAAGTTTTCCAAACTGAAGAAAATGAAACAATCAAATAATAAATCCCTAAAATGCTCCACAGCACTGTATCCATTTATATACTGCTTGGCTGAGTGCAAATCAATAGAAATCAAAACAACATGGAATAAAAATGGCTTTTACATTTTGATCTTATTTTTCCTTATGCAGACACTTTTCAACATTATTTTAAATATTTTCAACAATATTATAATCTGTAAAGATAATTTTAAATTATTTCTAATTAGTGTATATAATTTCCACTAGTAAATGAGATGAGAGATTAACAATTCTTTTTATTTGCATAGTCTTTATTTTGCCAATTTTGAAAAATACTTGCATTAATTTAAATCTAGAAACAAAAATGTTTCTATAAATTATTTTGATAAAATTTAAGAATACACAGTCTGCAGAATAATACAAATGAACAAAAAGTTTAAAGTTTAAGATCAGAATTTTATGCAGATTCAACTGATACTACTGCATGTGTGCCCACTGCATCTGAAAAGATATATTTACATTCGTACATAAGTATCATATACATGCATCTCTGTATAACATAGATCCATATCCACATGACCATGTATACCTACAATAGTTTAAGAAAGTGTGGCAGTATGGTTTGTTTCTTTTAATACTTTTCAGAAATAGCTCAATTTAAGCAGAAATAGTCCACTTGACGTATTTTTTTTTTCCCAAATCTTCCATTTGATTCTTCAATATTGCATTAAAAATGAGTAGGCTTTATCAGTAGCCTTTTTAGAAAATATATTAGATAGTCAAAGTTAATTTTAAACAGTTTACTCTCCTGAATTTTCAGGCTGTTGTGTTCAGTCAAGCATGTAGATTTACCTCTTATTTTGGTGGGGTTTTTTTGTCACTGTTCGGTTTTTATTGGTTTGGTTTTGGTTTTTTGTTAGTCATCTGTAAAATATGTGATGCAGTGGTCATTTATCTAAACACAGTTTTCAGGAATTTATTAAAAAAAAAAGGTTTTTACATGCTTAACTTTATGCACAAGAGCAAATTAATAATTATTCCATAAAATACTTAGGCCTTTGTTCATCTCACCAAACTTAGCAAAATGCCTCAATTAATGGCATAGTTAGATTAGTCTACAGTCAAGGAAAACAGCTCTCGCATGTAAGTCAACAGAAGCAAGACTGGAGTGATCCTCTAATAGTCTTTCTTTCCTTGCAGAATTAATATTCCCTGTTGCCTCCAGAGGAAACCTGTAGTGACCATGTTCTGCATATGGGTATGCTTTCACTTACCACACTTGAAGTCTACTGCTCATCTCCATTGCCTCCATTGTTATAACCTTTCATATCGGCTGTTTACAGTCTCTGTCAAGGGATGCTGGAAGAAATTCCACTGCACATGCTTACATGTTGTTCTCTCCAAACATGAAGGATGAGCATCACTGGTGTACTTCCTAGCAACCAGAGCTCTCTATACTGTAGGTACGTGTGGCAGGCATCATCAGGCCCAATAACGGTAAGTGTGCTGTTTGCAAGTAGAAAGATGAATTCTTAAGAATTTACAACCCTTTAAGAAGAGCCAAGTCAGAGGGATTCCTGCACTTAATGCACTCCTTTGTAAGACATGCCTGGTAAAAATGAGCTTACTCAGCTGATGTTCTGAGCAGAAAAGACTCAAGTTACTTCCTAGTCAAACGTAGTGTGATTACAGTAGTACTATGCCAAATACAGACTGTAAACCCCTGAGATCTCAGTAAGGGAGTGATTCAGGTTTGTATAAGAGTATTACGTCCTAACAGCTTTGGTTGGCTCAGACCACAGGCTGAGCAAGCCTACATCTGATAGCAATGTACCATGTCAACTAAAAATAGTCACATTCTGAAATGCTTTATTAGTGAGGCCTTAGAGCACGCGAAGTGGTATGAGATTATGAGGCTCTTCATCAAAGGTCACTGTGGAAATATGAACCAACATTGCTTTTTGGTTAATTTATGTTAATATTAAAATGAAATATGCATGTGTTGGGGTAATACCCTACTGTTCTTTTAGTGCTGATTAGATTTTATCTCAGTGTACACTGAATGTGCCAAATAATCATCGGTTTCTAACTAATAAGCCTATAGTCAGGATTAGCAGAATTTCTTTCATGAAGTTCAGGTCTTAGTATACACACATTAGGGTGCCTAGGCACTTATAGAATAGCAAGCACATTCCACAAGCAATGAGAACACCTCTTAATTCAGCTGAAGCCAAAGCCCTAAGTGAGTTATAAATATATTTGTTCCCAAGTTAAATCAATTCCATGCAGTGCTGCAAGTGCTTATTATGTATTCTGTTTATTCCACAAGGAGGAAAATAATAGTTCTCTTCCTATTCTGCTAAAATATCACAGTGCAAAGCAGCTTATTTGCTTTCATTTTAACTATACCAATTTCACTTCTAATCAGCTTCTGCATGATACTTACAGTGATCTCTAAGCTGCTGTTGGATTATTGATTTCTACTAAGAAATAAGAAAGAACCATCAGTTTGCATGCCATGAAGACCATTTTATTGTGCAGACAGCAGGGGTTTTCTTCCAAAAGAGATTTGAATATGCATTTCTTACAAGCATACATATTAGTTAGTGATGTGTACACCTAAGAAAAGATTCGGGATCTTATATAAAATAACTTCTTTTCTTTTTTTTTTTTGCCAGGGTGGTTCTCAGTTGATATGTCCAAACATAGCATATACTTCTACCAGAAAGGATATTAATAGGCTTTCAGATTGCTTAAGAAGTTTATATTGCAGTTCCTTTAGAACTTAGAATAACTTGACTTATCAAAGAAAAAACACATTTCGATGTTGTTTATTCAAAAGCAGATAAGAGAAGTAGAATCTATGATAAATTTACTATATTGTACTGTGATGTAAAATCCTGATTCAGAGAAACCTCATGGAGATATTTTACAAACGGACCATTGGTCACAAAGATGTATATGCTGTTTATAATAAAAAATAAAACAGAAACAAGGAATGTAAGTACTCGTTCCTTCTTTCCATCACATTCTACACATCCTTATCAGCTGATTAATGACTTGAATAAATGTTACAAAAATGGAAGAAAGAAAAAACAATAAACTATACATTTTACTTTAGAAACTAAAGAACATCAAGTGGATCAGAATAAGCTTAGGCCTATTAAAGGGCTTTGACAGAAACACAGTAAAATACTGGAACACAAAATTGAGAATCAGGTTATAGACAGTAAAACAAACTCTATTTTGAAAAGCTAATGAGGATTAGTCTCATTAGCCACCCTTCTCATAATTGTTTCCTACCAATACTTACCTTGAAAATTTATGAATAGGTTTTTAAAGCTATAAAAAATTTGGAAATCCAAGTAATCAATCAGTTTCAATATTCCTCAGCCCACTTTCTGCCAAAGGACTTTTCATCATCTATCATGTCTGTCATATCAAATACTTGGCTGGAGCATTCAGCATATTTGACCACCAATAAAATACTGGACAAATCTGTCATGCTTATCAGCAAGGTTGAATTCCCCCAATAACAAATGCTCATCCTGACACATTCACGTTTTCTTTGTCAGAATTTTATTTTAATTCACTTGCTGAGTAGGGAGCAGTTTCTTTTCAGCTTAGACTTCTAAAGTTACATAACGTTTAATAACATTTTGCTATTAGTTAAAATCATTTCAGAAACTAAAAATTTCATTTTACTTGACAAAATTAATGACTCTGTTTGTGTCCTCATATATATTAAGGCAAAAATAATCTCAGTAACTTTAGTGACAGAAAAATAAAATAAACCAGTATAGTTAGGCACAGTAAGAGAAAGAGTCAGTACTTTTGGGAGGATAAATATACCATCGTATTTGGAGATGAATAATTAAAATACAGATCACAAAATCACTGAAAGAAAGATCTAGAATACAAAGATATGTTTTCAGATGAATAAAACTATGTTTCCAGAAGACTGCAGTGCTGAGAAGGAAAAAAAAAAAGTAAGTAAGTAATTCTTTATTCCCCTGCTTTTCAGAAAAGAAAAATAATATGCATCTATGTTTATAAGAGAATGTGACTTTAGATGCTGTTGAATGAATTACATCAACACAGTCATGTAAGTTAATATGGAGCATGTTGCGTAATTTTTTTTTTCAAGAATTCATGCTCAGCAACATCCTTAATACAGTTATACTTTGCTGTTTGTCAGCCTATATGAACTACAAATAATTCTTGGGAAATCCTTCATCCACTAAAGATTCTTTTCATTGAAGTCTTGTAAATACTAATTAACGGTGAGTTAAGAACCCATGGGGAAAAAATAATAGAAATAACTGAAAAAAACCCCAAACTTTATGTTAGAATTGGCTCAGAACATGATGTGTTAAAGGAATTTGCACAACATTTTGTTCAATATGATGTCAGAAAAAAAATCAGTAATATTAATTAGAAGCCATGGGCAAACTCAAAATATGCAATGTTCTTTTGTAAGTATTGGTTAACAATTTAATAAGACATGATCAGATCTCACTAGGTAGCAGCACTAACTGTTTGCAGTTTCCATACAAAAAAAAAAAACCCATGGATATAAAAATTTTTGATTATAACATATATCTGATATACAATAATTCCTCTTCTGGGAAAATTACTGCACCTGGGTGCTGAACCAGCAATATGCGCATGAATATGCATACTTATGTGACTAAGGTAAAGCATCTGTTTGATTAACCTCAAAGATCAATCTGCAAAACTTCGAAGGAATTTTCAGGGTATTCCCATATACTGTATGGTATTGTGTAACACTAATGTCAAATCTTGATTCAACAAAACACTTAATAGTGTTGAGGTTAAATAGTCCAACCACTTGTTGAGTCTAAATAGTCACATTATGTCCTGTAAAACTACTCAGAAAAATGTGTACTTCAAATGCTTTGCTGTGCTGCTGCTGGCGGGTAATTTACTGATATCTAGGGAAAAACCTGTCTAGTTCTCAGATGAAAGAAAAAAAGATACTTACTTTTTTTTTTTTTCTTTCACTGAGTAGTGTTTTAATATACTATACAGAAATGGGTGCTAGGGACTTTTAAGGTGAATTTAGTGCTTAAGAAACATCTGTAAAATCTTTTAGGTTCTTAGAAATCTGATATGGTTAGAATCAGCAGGAGTAAAAGAAACTACAACTGATTCTTGAAAGGGTAAAGTCTAATTAAACTAGAGAGAGGTACTGAAAATCTGAGTAGCTGCCTTTTCATCCCCAAACAGATAAATGAGAACACATGGCCATGAAGACAGACATTTTAGCAGCTCTGGAGATGCTGGAGAGTGTGCGGGGTCTATTTAATTAAGAAATAAATAGATGACCACTTTCAACAGCCCTTGACTATTTTACTAGTAAAAAGAAAATGGATAGAATCCTTTCTGACACAGATACCGAAAAGGAAATCTATAGCCATATTATTCCTTTCTGTTCTTTTTATTTTGTTTCCCTATGTCTTCCTTCCCCCCCCCGGAAAGGATGGTTCAGGGTGAAGTATAGTGTTATTGGTTATTTTTTGAAGGTTGGAAAAGAAGTAAAATGTTGTTGCTATCTGTTTAGACTCAACACTAAAACTGTATCCTTGTGTAAGAAGTGATAAGTGTTATTAAACAGCACTTATTTTGTGTCAGTGTTACTATTGCACATAGTACTACATGTTTAAATGGCAATCACTACTACTTGCTAAGAACAGATCAGTTGTTAAAAATGTTTCAGAACATAAGAAATTTTAGCACAACCAAATTAAACCAGTTCATATAAGTGTATGCACAGCTTTAAATCTTCTAACTCTATTTTTTCTTTACATAAAATCTTCCTACGTGCTTCTTTGGTTTGTTTCTTTCTTTGTTTCAGGTTGATATTGCCCCAGTGTGAAAGACTTCTACAGGGAAAGATGAACCACATGCCAGCAACAGCAGATGAAATAATTATGAAGTTCAGAAAAAGTGGCTATTAAAGAGTTGTGTGAAAATTTAGTGGTTTGATTTTTGTTTGTGGTTTTTTTTTTAACCTCTGATTCCTGTTTCCATATCACCTGACACACTGTCATGATATTCTTATTCTCCAGTGATGCACTAGGTAGTTGCAGAAGCTTGGCAATGCAATAAAGACGTGAAACCAATAGCTGCCTGAGTCACCCTTTGGGGTTCTTTTTAACTTTGTCTTTATTCTGCTTGAGAGCAAGAAATGTACTCTTACGATGATTATTAATTCTTTAATGAATTCTTTACATTTGTTTTTGGGAGCTATGGTTAAATTTCATATTTATTCCAAAGAAGAAATAGATTTGTTTCATTGACATGTGAAGGGATTCTTATGATGTGATCAAACTTTATGAAGCACAGTTCTGAATCATTGGATAAAAATTATTCTTTAGAAACAGTGTTCTCAGACTACTTTTGTGATATACATCATTCATGACCTGAGAGATCCACCTGTATGTGAATGACTATTGTGTACATGGCTGTTCAAAGTCTTGCAATGACCTATGCAATGAAGAAAGTAGAAATTAACACATTTTTCTATGTAGCCACTTTCTAGAGCTAATACACGTCTATGAGCACCAACCTCTGGGGATCCATGCACTTATCAAGGAAACAGTCTAGGAGGTTCCTGGAGTGAGTGGAAGATAACTTCCTGACACAATTGGTAAGTCTACCAGGCAAGGCACCTCGCTCAATCTACTGTTTACTAAAAGAAGGGTTGGTGAAAGATGTGGTGGTCGGAAGCCATCTTGGGCTTAGTGGCCATGGAATGATAGAGTTTTCAGTTATTGGAGAGGTAAGGAGAGGGGTCAGCAAAACTACTACCACGGATTTGCAGAGGGCAGACCTTCGCCTGCTCAGGACACTGGTTGACAGCGTCCCTTGGAAGGCAATCCTGAAGGGCAAAGGAGTCCAGGAAGCCTGGACATTCTTCAAGAAGGAAGTCTTAAAGGCACAGGAAGAGGCTGTCCCCAAGTGCTGTAAGATGAATTGGTGGGGGGATGACCAGCGTGGCTGCACAGGGATCTTTTGCTAGGACTCAGGGAAAAAAGGGGAGCCTACTGCTCTTGGAAGAAGGGGCAGGCAACTCAAGAAGAGAACAGGGAGCTCATTAGGTCCTGTAGAAAGAAAATAAGAAAGGCAAAACCCCAGCTAGAACTCAATCTGGCCACTGTTGTTAAGGATAACAAGAAATTTTTCTACAAATACATCAATAACAAAAAAAAAGAGCCAAAGAGAATCTCCATCCTTTATTGGATGCGAGGGGGAACATTATCACAAAGGATGATAAGAAGGCTGAGGTACTTAATGTCTTCTTTACCTCAGTCTTTAGTAGTCAGACCAGTTACCCCCAGGGTCTTCAGCACCCTGAGCTGGAAGGTAGGGACAGAGAGCAGAATAAACCCCCCACAATCCAGGAGGAAGCGGTTAATGACCTGCTACGCCACCTGGATGTGCACAAGTCTATCTGGCCAGATGAGATCCACTTGAGAGTACTGAGGGAGCTAGTGGAGGAGCTTGCCAAGCCGCTGTCCATCATCTATTGGCAGTCCTGGTTAACAGGGGAGATCCCAGATGACTGGAGTGACAGTGCCAGTGTGACACCCATCTACAAAAAGGGCTGGAAGGAGGATCCAGGGAACTACAGGCCTGTCAGCCTGACCTTGGTGCCAGGAAAGATTATGGAGCAGTTCATCTTGAGCGTGCTCACCTGGCACATGCAGGACAACTAGGGAATCAGGCCCAGCAAGCATGGGTTCATGAAGGGCAGGTCCTACTTGAACAACCTGATCTCCTTCTGTGACCAGGTGACCCGCCTAATGGAATAGGTGGGTCCAGGTAGATGATGTCCGTTGTTCGTCACTTGTCCACCGATGCTGTCACCCGGTCATAGAAGGCCACCAAATTGGTCAGGCACAATCTGACCTTGGTGAAGCCAAGTTGGCTGTCACCAGCCACCTCCTTGCTCTCCATGTGCCTTAGCATGGTTTCCAGGAGAATCTGCTCCATGCCCTTGCCAGGCACAGAGGTGAGGCTGACCGGCCTGTAGTTGCCCGGGTCCTCCTTGTTCACCTTTTTAATAATAGGGGTTATGTTACTCCTTTTCCAGTTGGTGGCAACCTCACCAGACTGCCACAACTTCTCAAATATGATGGAGAGTGGCTTCTGAAATATGATGGACAAGGGATTGGCAACTTCATCTCGCAGTACCCCTAGGACCCATGGATGCCTCTCCTCAGGTTCAATGGACAAACTTTCCACATTGAGGAGAGAGTGTAATTAAGGAGGGGGGGGCGCAAACCCGAAAACAACTTCACCATTATTATTACTCTGCCTTGTACCTACTGAATTCTCTGGTTGCATTCAACATCTGTACCACTTCATAGGTGGTAGATGTGTCGAGTACTCACTCTGCTCTTTCTCCCCAGTGGGTAAAGGCTAATTTCACTTTCCTGTTGGTTAAACCAGACAAGCTAAATGGCATGGAGTGTATGATAAGAAAAATTCATCCTCAGCTGTTATGTCCGATATCTTCATAAATCTTCTCTCCTGGTTGAGCTCTCATTACTGAGCAAAAGAGATAACAATATATCGCTTTGGGAGGTTTTAAGAGCATTTCTCTACTAGTCTATCTAATTTAAAGTGACTTTATGCTAGGAGCAATGTGTAAGCAAATCCCTTCTGTTACACTAAGCACTGTAAACTGTGGTACATGATAAATATGATAAAATAATCAGGTCACCATTTGAAGAGTCAACAGTCACTGCAGTGTCTCTGAAATATTTATTTTTCATTTTAACCAAGAAGCAACTGTGCCAGCTATGTGGCAGCTGAGAATATATTAATGGTGACCATGGAAACCTCAAAAATACTTTAAATGAAATCTTAAAAAAGGACTACTGACTACTCAGTTAATTTTAATGAACACCATAATCATACTATAAACTGAAACCTGTCTTAAACAGAAGTGTGCTGTAATGTTATATTCACAAAAAAAAAAAAAAGAAAATCATATGTGCTAGGTAATACAGACGCTTTCTTTGACTCATGAAGTCTGCATTCATTAAATTCTTGCATTACTCTAAACAAATGGTATGAGTCATTACGAGATAAGATACTTCCAAGCCAGATGGAGTCCATGGCCATGTATATGTTAGCAAGTAGTGTATATAAATGGGAACATGTCTAAAGAAGAAAACATTTGGGGCTAAAAACTTGAAATCCACACTGTATGTATTGAAGGAACTTCTGACTTAGGATTGTCTCTAGTTGGGTCCCATAGGAATAATGCATGTTGAAATCTGGAATGCATTACTTCTGCTCCTGATGCAACTATTATATTTTACCTACAACCTAAAGAGATCCAGTTCATGCACAATTGTGTTGGTTTTGTTTAGGGAGGAGGAGGGGGAGGGCTATTGTGGCAGCTTCTGCAAGAAGCTGAGAGAAATTTCCTCTTTGTTCAGTGGACTTGGCCAGGATGAGGGCGGACCCACCACTAGCTCGGGAAGCCAATTTGTGATGGAATGTTTGCTGATAATGCCTCTGTGATAACATATTTAAGAAAAGAAAAATAATTTAAAAAAAAAAAAAAAAGTGGAGTGAAGATGTGAAGAAGCAGAAAAGGGGCAATAGAGAGGGAAAGGCACGAGCCTTGCAGGCCCTGCTGCCCTCACCCTCTGGCCTCCCCAAGGTGGCTGTCTGGGCCCGATTCGACCCAGCCCGGCTACAAGAAGTGAAGAGAGGAGATGCGAAGCAAACATGAGAGGCATCTGCCTGAGCCTGATTGTGAAGAATTTCTTGTGAGAGGAATGGCTGCAGATGCCAAGGTCAGCGAAGAAGGAGGGGAAGGAGTAATCCTGCTCCTGGCCGAGATTCCCCTGCAGCCTGTGGTGCAGCCCATGGTGGAGCAGGTTGTCCCCCTGCAGTCCATGGAGGTCCATGGAGGAGCAGAGATCTACCTGCAGCCTGTGGAGGACCCTCTGTCCTTATCTCAAACCCTGAGCCTTTTTTTCTTACATTATCTCTCCCTATTCCCTCAGAGGGTGGGGGGAGTGAGCGAGAGACTGCATAGCTTTGTCCTGAGTGGGGCTAAACTACAACAGCACTGAAACTGCTCCACAGTGAAAAGCTAAGCACAGGATGGGGAGATTACCAGGCGATTCACTTTTAAAGTGCACTGCTGGCCTTCATTCAATTGTCAGTGTAGAAATATCCACAAAGGCCACTCCTATGTTTCTGAGCTATATTTGTATACTTTTAGGTTTTACTGGATGTAAAGATCTGTCTGCACCTCCCAACCTTTTTGCCATTGTAACAATGGATTTGTTCCTTTATAATTCTTTATGTAATGGTACTATTTATATCTGAACAGACTGAGTGTAGAGAAAATGCAAAATGCTGAAATACTGCACAGTCACAATGAACACAATCTGTATTTTTTTTTTTTGCAATTATGTTACCTTGGTTCTGTAACTACTAGAATCATTGGTAGTGGAAACTCCAACCATTGTCTGTTAGCACAGACTTAGTTTGCTCCATAACTCAGAGTGCTACCGAGGCAGCTTGCCTAAAAGAATCAAAGAATATGTCAAAGTTAGAAGACTGGATTTTTCAACTGAGGTACACATCAGTTTTGTTGACTGTTCAAAGCACTTTTTATTCACCAGATCTTCAAAAGTAAGTCTATTTGATACATTTAATACTCTGTGAACACAGAGTGACTCATGCATTGCAACAACTGTTTCATAATAAGTTCTTTTCTTCTTCTTAAGCAGATATGAAGATGTTACACACAGGGGACAAGTTCATTTGATCTCATGAGAGTATAAAAAATTCCAAAGGCAAAAAAAAAAAATTGTCTCTAAGTATTGAACTTCTTCTGTTTCCTAGAATCTGTCAGTTACGGTTCAAGCTTCTATTTGTTGGGGTTTCTTTATCACCTTTGGAATGGTCCACACATTTACGTGTTGTTGAGAATTTGATTTATTCCTTATAATTTAAAGGAAAGACACCAACAGACAACTTGGAGTTGTATATTTTAATCACAGCATTATATAACATGTTTTATTAATGATCTAGTAAAAAAGTTAGAGAACAGTTAAAAATGTAACACATAAGGTGCTACTGTAGAAATGCATAATAGAAAGATGACTGTTACCTCCAACAGCTATATATAGATAACAATTAAAAATAGAACAGATTGATATATTGTACAACATACAGCAAAATCTAACAACAATTCCCAAGCTCTACAATGATGGGAGGCAAGAACTACCCAGAATGAAGTAGAGAAGGATTTAAGAAATGCAAGGACTCATTAAGTAAAAAAAAAATAATAATTATAGGACTGATAATTCATATCTAAAAATAAGGATTTTTTTTTTTTTTTGTGATTTTAATAGTCATCCATGTGCTTAAAGGAGCAATGCATAACAAAACTGACTTTATTTATTTATACTGAACAAAGAGAAAATACAGAAGGCTTGAACTTGGCATCAATCACTTTACACTTGCTATTTTGCTTGGAAGAATTTACAGCGATTACAGTTGTTATGATGAAGGTAAATAATCTCTTTTTACATGCTGATTAAGTCAATTTGAGAAGAAGTGTATAAGAAATACAGAGGTAAGAAATACACTTTTAGAGGGGTATTTTCAAAGTGTCTTCAAATATCTTACGAAAAGCAGATGATGTTACTGTTCATACGTAGTTATTTTACAATGTGTGGTCAAATTTTATACAGGATAAGTATGCATATATATGGAAATTGTATGGATATACACAGATTTGCCCTATACCACAATTATTTTTTATCAAACCTCCAACAACAAAATTCAACGTTACTTCTGTTTTTTTAGTGTAGCCAAGGCAGAGATGTATGAAAATTATGGATTATAAGTGGGTTGATCTTGATATAGGTAACATAAGTTTATCTCCAACCCAAATACATGTATTAAAGTATTCTAATCAAGAACAGTCTTGCATGCATTTTGTAAAACTATAATGGCACAGCCAAGAAGTTTACCTGTATCTATGAGCAATACAGTCCTGAGAGAGGCAGACAAAAATGTGTTTAGTTGGATGTAGAAAGCATATGAGTAACAAAAATTGCAAGAATATCTATATATATACACACATATGAATATATACATATATACAAACATACATATATACATGTATGTGCATCACACACACATGTTTGGTTGCAATGCTGGTACAAACAGGTACATTAACCACGGCAATACTTATAACTGCTGTTTAATGTCAGTGACATCTGCCACTGCTTTGGAGCCCTTAGTTAGAGAAAGATTGCAATGTCTGAAGTCCAGCTTAGCTTGCTACCTCCTTGTCCCTGGCACATACATTCCTTATTGTCCATGCTAGAGGTATGAGTCATCCAAATCTCTATCTGTGAAAAAGAAGGATGTTATGCCTTTGACAGGAAAAGTCTCTTCTGCTCATATACATCAGGATTATGGTCCTCTTTTTCCACATGATACATTAAGTATGATTGTACAGCTTGAGACTCTGGTTATTCATTGCCAGATGATGGAAATAGAAATAGTAAATTAAAAATATAGCTAATATTATGTCATCATTTAGCTTCCACTTATTTTATGTATTTTCTCCTAAACCAATCACCTTTAATGAACAGTGGTTAGGTAGCATAGCTGCTGCAGGAGATGCAATAAATACACATGACAATGCTTAACAGTCCTTCTAATTCAACATTTCTGAAAATTTAAAAAAACAAGGTTACAAAAGTAGATGTGGTAAATGAAACTCAAATCTGATGCAGTGTAACCAAAGTACGCTGCAGAAAAATCATTAATCTACTAATCCTTGGAATTTCTTTTTTTTTTGTTTCTAAAATATCTTCAGTGAGGTTTTAAATTAAAATTTACGTAACAGTAGTGTCTTTTAGCCAAAACTGTATCGGGGCCTTGCTTTTCAGGCATCGTACATAATAGTAAGCAACCTTTGTACTGAAGAGCTGATAATCTAGAGAGACAGGCTGGTAGGAGGAATAAATTTTTCCATTCCCTCATTTTTCTGATGAGGACTTTCGGCACCAAGACATCAAGTGGCTCAGTCAGGTCACATTTAGATGCTGGAAAATATGTCAGGGTCTGAAGTCTCCTCTTTCTGACTCACATTTCTGTCCATAATAGAATATTATTTTTCTAGAATTATCTATGATTTAATGCTTTGTGTTAGGTCTTAAATGTTTCAGTTTCAGCTTCACATATTAGTCAGACTCTTTGATGCTACTGTTGCAAGTCATTTGTTTATGATGGATAACTCCTGTGGAAGCCTTTCCTAATTACTTAATACATATACTTTAGACACAGAGAATGCAAAGATGCAAAGAGAAAAGAAATAAAACCATTAAAACCATTGAATTATTTTTCTGTAACTTCTGAGAGACTTTGCTATAAACTATATAGTACAAATGGCAAAATTACCTGTGGCAAAGATTTTAGTACAGACAAACAGAAAAATGATTACCTTTTCTGAGCATGGATATATTTCTCAAAAAAAACCCCTTATTATTGAGGAAAAACAAAAACAAAGGGAATTTATCTCTGTACTTGGAGGATGGAACTTTTCAGGATAAACTCTGCAAATTAAGACTCAGAATATTTAATATTCCTTACCTCATTTTAAAATACAATATACTCAGTCAGCCAGTTATGAAGTAAAAGAAGGATGTATATTTTATATTACTCAGTAGGTATTTTAATAGTTAAATCACTAATTATTGTTTTAAAGTTAGCATACAACTGTAAATTTATTTTAAAACACATTCCTAATGAGAAGAAATCTATTAAATTATGTGCAACAGGAATTGCCCACTGATTATAAACTGGTGTTCTAATTTACTAGAAAACCCAAACCCCAAGAAACTCCTGATTTCGAATTGCTTTAAAAGATAGGCCTAATGTGAATAGGTTGAGAGTAAAACATTTTTGTACAAGTGTGCCATTTTGTCAAAGTCAAACATTGAGTTAGTGTACCACAGCATGTACAACAAATGGAACATGGGTAGTTCAGTATGATTTTGTTCCAAGAAAGTGCTGTGAGCAGAATTAAAAACAAATTTGAAAGTTCAAACAGAATTGTTATCTGCTAAACAACTGCATTATTAAAAAAAAATCTAGGAGGTGTGACCTCTCTGCTTACTTGAAAAAAAAAATGGAGGTGAAGCAGGAAGAACTGAAAGAAACCACACAGTCTTCATGGCCCTCATTTAAGAAAGCTTCTGAGCTTGTGTGCGTCTATTCTGACTGTTTTCTAGTGTGAACTTAATTTTACATTCCAATTTAATTCCCATTGACTTCTTTGTAAAATGGTGATTTTCTGCAATAAGATCCAAGTGCACAGAATGGAATCTTAAGCAGTGAAATGAAGGCAGAAAGAAAAATCACATACTTGGAAACTAAGTATGCCAGTCTATAAATTTATAATTTGATTAGGATAGGATATATCTTCTTGTATTTCTTTAAATGTGTTTTCTGACTCTGCCCTTTTTACTTAACCTACGGTAAACTAATGGAGTTATTTAGCATACCATTTCACCAAAAACGTTTGACTTCTGACCTATAAAGATATATAAAAGGTATAAGAAAAAGTATTTATCGCCTTCTATACAGCAGTAGGCTGCAAAGCTAAGCATATTTTAAAATGAATTAATTACCATTATGACCTGAAAAATAAATCTTTCTAGTATGTCACATCTACTGTATTTTTTTACCTTTGCTTATATTTTTCTCTGTATAAGATTCAGCTCAGAAATATTTATCAGCTCTTCTGCTTTGTAACTTTTGAACTTTAATTCTATTTAAGGTACATATAATTAAATTATAACATAGCAATAATCATTGGAATCTTACTGGAAATCACAGAGATGTTTAACATCTATAAATTCATCTCCTCTTTTTTTTTTTTTTTTCTGAAGAATATAACAACAGCTGTGTCTTGGAACTTTAATTTACTTCTCCATTTTAAATGCTAGCAAAAGATCCATCATAATTCCTTCATTCCTATAACAGACTTGTACATATAAAAAAAAATGTATTTAATTCTTATTTTGATCACTGAAGCTAACGTATGCATAAGCTCACAAGCTGGAAGGCTTAGAGCTCTTGTCCTCAATACAGGCAAAAAGCCATGTCTAGGGATCCTCATTTGCATTAATTATAATGTGTTTTCACCATAGTTTCAATTACTGGGTTTTATTGCTTCAGCTGATATTTAGCGGATTTTTTATACCCTTGCAATCTTCACCTAGCTAAGAATGTCATTAGCTCCGTATCACTCACAAAAACAAAGAGTAGCTTTGCCACTACCAGCACATCCCGGTTACCACCTAACTGTCTTCTCAACACTCTGGTGTAGACTCCAGTAACACAATGTCACATATAATTCTCTGTGCCGAGAGAAATTGTTCCTACATTCACAGGCACACTTTCTTGTATACTTTGTGAGTATGACAAATTCACTTTCAAGTTGGTTCCTAACTGAGGTACTTTTAACCAAAATACTGCTGAGTCTTATCAGAATTTTTTAAACTCAGGAGGTATTTTCTGTTTTAAAATCTAACTTAATAATTTTTTTTTTTTGCAATATCTGTTAAATCATAATGTGTCTTTGTTTTGCTCTCTAAGTACATGAAAAACAACTGAAAACTGACAAAGTCTCGCTTTAAGATGTACAATGAACTTGATTTCTAGGAAACATTTATGTTTAGCAGAAACCTATGTGTTACGAAGACATTTATTCAAGTATTTGGGAATTACATCTAAGATTCTTATTCTAGCTTCTGCAAGAGAATATTTGGAAATCTACAGAACTGATTTAATTGAATTAGTGGTAATGTTATAGAAAAAGCTGTTAATCTTCACAAAAGGTCCTTCTTAATCCCTAATAACCAGCAGAGACAATGACAACCCAAAACTACAACAAAGCATATGACTGACATGACAAACTATGACTGACATCCCAAACTGTGACAAGCAAAGGGGAAAAAAAAATTATGAATATTCCAAAACATAATAGTAATACAAACCTAATTTCTGAGTAAGAAGAAGCTGTACTAGGAATAGCAGTATTGATGTCATAGAATGGGATAAGTTACTTCTGTATCAGAGCAGGACTCTGCAAAAAAAATTCATTCCAGGTGTTTATCTCATTTATGAAAAAAAAAAATACCTAAGTGAGTCTTTCTGTGCAATAATTCTTGACCCCACAGAAAATTGACTAGTAACCCACTCTTCAGTAGAACTAATTGATTTTGCTTATTTAATTAAATGTTAATATCATTATACTGTCTTTATTTTTTGTTTCTTTATTTTTTTTCCTCCCAGATAAGTTGTATATGTTTTGTATTTCTATAGGCACTGTAATTTTTGAATTTTTGTGCATGGGAAAACTATTTCTAAGAACAAGAAGATTTTATTTCAACACCTCAAAAAATAGCAGCACAGCAATCTGTCATGACTTTCTCCATAGTGCTTAGGGACATAGTTCAGTGGTGGACTTGTCAGTGTTAGGTTGAAAATTGCACCTGATGATCTTAGAAGTCCTTTCCATCCAATGATTCTATGATTCTATGAACATAACTCCTAAAATTAATGGGCTGATCACAAATCCGAAGTACCTTAAGGAGAGCTACTTTCACATATAGAATCATAGAATAGATATATAGTGCCAAGTTTTCACATTTTTACTATTATAATAAAATCTGGTTGATGGAAACTTGTCATTTTCATTGCTATTTTGATTCAATAATCAATAAATCATAGAATCATAGAATAGTTTGGGTTAGAAGGGACTCCCAAAGGTCATCTAGTCCAATCCCCCTGCAAGGAGCAGGGACATCTTCAACTAGGTCAGGTTGCTCAGAGCCCTGTCCGACTCAGCCTTGAATGCTTCCAGGAATGGAAACATCCCCCTCTCTGGGCAACCTGTTCCAGTGTTCCACCACCTTCACTGTAAAAAAGTTTTTCCTTACATCTAGTTTGAATCTACCTCCCTCTATTCTAAAACTATTACTCCTTGTCCTATCTCAATAGGCTCTGCTAAAGAGTTTCTCCTTGTCTTTCTTATAAGCCCCCTTTAGGTACTGGAAGAAGTAAATAATAGTAACCCCCCTAAGGTACTGGAAGAAGTAAATAATAGTAATAATAATAATAACATTTAAAATAGTGTTCCAGACCACTTTCTTTCCAACAATTTCAATAGACAGTGAACAGCATACTTTCATCTAAGACAAAGGTGCCAGAAGAATGTAGAAGACAAGAAGACAAGGAGCATCAGAAAAAAATATGTGCTGAACTGACCATAACCCCCATTCACTATTCCCCCCTATGCTTCTCGGGGTGGGGAAGGAGGTAGAGATAATTTGAAATGAAGTTAGGCCCGGGAAGAGGGAGGGGTGAGAGGAAGTTGGTTTTGTTATTTCTCATTATCCTGCTTTGGTTTTATTAATAATAAATTGAAATAGTTTTCCTTAACTTGAATGTGTTTTACCCGTAACAGTAACTTTAAGGATCTCTCCCTGTCCTTTTCTCAAACCTTGAGTCTTTTTTGTTATATTGTCTCTTCCTATTCCCTTGCAGAGTGGGGGAGTGAGTGAGAGACTGCATAGCTTGGTCTCGAGTGGGGCTAAACTACAATACCTTAGTTGACGTCTTTAGTAAAATGAGAAATATCTCTCCATTTAGATACTAGTCAAGTTCCTTCTAGTTTGATAAACAAAAATAACTTTATTCATCTCAAATAACAAGGCAATCGCTGTCAGGAAGCAGGGATAGCAAGGCTGCTCTAGAGGCAAGAGTAGTAGGGTGCAAGGGTGGCCCCAGGGCAGGCAGGCCAGTCCCCTGCCTGGCAGGGCACAATCCTGCAGCACTTGCATGAGGTGAGCAGAGCAGAGCAGAGCAGAGTAACCGCAGCAGTGCATCCCACCAGAGTGCAGCCATCACCAGACAAATTAGAGGTGAAAAGTGAGGTAAAAAATTAGCCTGCTGAGCACAGTCAACAAGTCAGGATGGGCAGGAGCAGGGCTGACGTCAGGGACACCTATGGTAGTGCCCAGTGCTCAAATCTGAACTGAACTGGAGGCCCAGTGCAGAGGCAGAGGTGTGTGTATGGATGTATATGTGTGTGTGTTTAGGAAGGTATTCTGGGGAGGCATGTTGGAGCTATTAAGGCCCATCCAGGCACTCAAGACCCTGACTTTCAACTTCACAGAATATTTTTGTAGCTCTCTTCTAAACTCAGTTTCTCAGTATCTCTTTTTGAAGTGTGGACATTAGAACTGGATGCTGTATTCCTGTGTGATCCCATTAATCCCATATTAAGTTAACAGTGTCTTCTTGTTAAATACCCCTCTGCCAATATAGAAAAATAAAATACTCAGCCTCAGAGCTATTATGAAAGCTGCTGCATAATGTTCAGTACCCATGTGAACATGAATGCTTAATATTTTTCTGATGCAGTTTTTAAGGCTATATAATCCATCTTGTAGGTGTGAAATTTGTGTTTGTAATTGTATCAGCATTTAATAACTTTACTACAATACATATCTGACCCTTTTATTTATTTAAAACCCCTTCGTCTAACATCTTGTTTCTTATTTACAAACACAATATACGGTCCATGGTTTATTTATTATAGAATAAATATAGGAGTAACAACATAGGAGAAAATAGATTATATGAGCTTGAGAACAGGAAATGAAGGTGTAGCAGTGATCAGCACAAGAAGGGATGCTGCTATTTATTTCATGCTTAATAACTTTCTCTTTGCAGTTTTAACCAAAGAACATATGGAGGAGGGAGTGGAGGCAAGAGACAGAGACATCTGCATGAGAGACAAGCAGACAATCTATTGCTTGATCTTAGTATAGCCAGAGTTAGGAAGCCTTTCATCAACTGTTCTGACTTTTGTTTAGAGGTAGTATTTCCCTCATCCTTGTCCGATGCAACAGTGCTTAGTTTTGCCAGCTTCTGCAAGAACTCCTTTCAGTTAAAGTGTAATTGGAATCAGCTTACAAAAAATCAGGTGCGTTTAGACTTAGTACCTCTAACACTTTCAGAATAATAAATAATGATATGCTTCCAGAGCAATTATTCCAAGTGAGAACAATATTACCTAATTATCAGACATCAAACATATATGCTTGCTACTTGATTTTCTCAAGAGCACTCAAGCATGACAACAGTAACGCACGTAGGCAAGTTCAGGGGACTAATTAGCAATTGATATGAAAAGAAAATACTGTCAAGGACTCTCTTGTATACAAGCTCATATGTTGGTGGATGGAAAAACACTCTTGTTTCTATTATAATATTTGTTTCTCTCCAAGGAAGTTTAATACTGTAATAGAAAATAATTCAGTAGACAATTTAGAATTTCAGAAAACTTCTTGCCAGATTTGACACAATTTCTTAACGTGATAAATATTCAGTGCTTTTGAATTTTGTAGCATTTTCCAGATGTGACAAAAAATGTGAAGAATCCTACTGAAGTCATATGATAAATACAGCTAGTGAAATACATAAATAATGTTATGTGTAGGCAAAAATGTGGGAAGTTTTATAGCTTTTTAAAAGAAAAAAATAAGAATTTATTTTATACTTCTTCTCCAGACTAATGGGGAGTCTAACACACAAGAATAAATGAAGACTGAGATATGATTTATTTTCATAAAATGTTATTTATTGATATTATCTCATTACTACATAGTTTCTCATATAATGCTCAATTCTCTGATAGATCTAAAACTCTAAAAATTCTTAGCAATCTCTCGTGTGGTTGACACTTCAGCTGTGCAAAACTCAAGAATGATGTGCTTTTGTAGAACTTAGCTGTTAAGTTTTCTTCTGTCAAACAGCTGTAGTACTGCAATATTCCCACTGGTAAACTATGAAGCTTATAAAGCTCAGACTGACCTAGACTATAAATTAAACCAGTCTGTCACTAGAAGAGGATCAGAGAGGCAACAGGACAAATTCAGCTACTACATATGGATGTCTCTGCTGAGAAAATATTCCTTCTATTCCATTTCTCCTATACTGATGATATGTTAGAGATAGCATAAGTCAGTAGTCTCAATTTTTACTTTTAACAAAGTATATTCAATTTAAAAATATTATCTCAACACTGTGTACATTTGCAAACTCATCTAGTCAAGTAGCTCTAAATAATGTTGATACAAATGATATAGCTTGGTTCTGCTTCACAATAATTTTCTGAAAAAAACCCTTAAATTCTACTGTCAAAAATCCTAAACAATAGAAAAAACATTTCTAGTTTTAGGTGGTTATGTACTTTATCTCCATGTATATCTTAGAGATGCTTTTATTTTTTGTAAATTTCATCCTAACTAAACAAAAGAAAATACAAACCCGCTGAAGACAGAAGAGAAATGTGAAAGGAAGCTGAAGGTACATTCTACCTTTACAACAAAACAAACTGTAGTTAATGTCAGTGAAGAAGCTGCCTGTGACAGACAATAGTTTGTGTGTCAAACTATATGTATGAGGAATGTATAGCCACAGGCAAGCCAGTGTCAGCAATGGCACCTGGGGAAAACAATGATTCACAAAGAAAGGAATCTGAAAGAAAGGAAGCCCCAAATTGTGTACTTGTGGTTTAGAGACAGCAGTCATCCAACTGCAATGTTTAATGCCTTTTCACATGGGGGAGAAGAAAATGAAAGACTCTGCAACCACTTTCTCCTTCTGGAAGAGTGGCTGATAGTAAAGAGAACAAGCAAGAAGAAAGAAAACAGTTGTCTTTCTACCATACTCAATTAATTTTTGTTATGTTAATGCACAGACACCAGGCTATCAGTAGTCAAGTTTTTAAAATATATATTTTACAAATAAAATTAAATGTAAGAAAATAGTCTGCCTTAAAAACAAAAATCAACCTAAGCAGAATAGAGATTGTCTTGGTTCTGGCTAGGATAGAGTTAATTTTCACCTGAGCTGGGAGAGGAACAGGAGCTGGTGGCACCTGTGTCTGGAGGACACAGCTGGGATAATTTACTAATTAGTCAACAGCTGAGATAGTTTACCCAAATTAGCCAAAGGGTTGTTCCGCACCATGTGACATCATACTCAGTATAGAAAGTGGGGATGGTGCTGAGGGAAGTCTCATGTTGCTTGGGAGGGATCTGGGTATCAGCATCCACTGTGAGCCATTGTACTCTAAATTATGTGCTTAACTATATTCTGTTATTGACTTTGTTTTCCATTTCTGTTTTTCTTTCCTATGTTATTCTCTTCAACTGTTTTTGTCTCAACCCAGGAGTTGATTCTCCTCCCCATCCCACCGAGGGGCAGTGATGGGGGGGAGCGAGTGACTGTGTGGTATTTTAACTGCTAAGTGGGGCTAAGCTATGAAAAAGGTGATCTAAATTTCATAGATTGTCGGCGTTTTGGCAGCAATTTTTTGGTATATCTCTCTTCTAGTGGGTATCGTTACTCTTTCTGAAAAGAATATGGTAAAATCAAAAAGTTACCTGGGTCCATCTTTCATATACTGAAAATATGACACACCTGTATTTTTGTTTTTGCAATATTCAAAGAGCTTTTGAGAAACCCCAGGTCAACATACTCTGAATTAAAGGAAAAGTATTTATTCAACTTTTTTTTTTTTTTTTTTTTTTTTTTTTTTTTTTTTTTTTTTTTTTTTTTTTTTTTTTTTTTTTTTTTTTTTTTTCAGTGGAACATAAATTTGAACTGCTAAAAGATCAGTTTCTATTTACTTTATTTCTTAGCTATCACAGAAAAAAAAAAGACACTACATATGCTCCATATGCTGTGGCTAACTTTTTAAAGAAGCTGGGGATGTGTATGGGAGCTTCATGTATTTAGAGTAAAAGTTTTAAATCTATTCAATTTCTGCAGTTTTTATTACCGCTTTAGCAGCATACATACAACGTTAGCAGCCAACTAATACAAAAGTGGCTTTTGATAATTTAATAAAAAGACAAAGAATATGTTGGTACAGTGCCTAAGATGCCTTAGTCTCAATAATACTGAGGGCTTGCTACTTACAGCTCTGTAACTTCTCACCTAAGCTGTTGCACTGTTTTTCCAGAGCCTGTGTGGCCATATTCCCATGTGTCCTCATGCTGCTGTTCTGGTGCTGTTGGTCTCGGGGGCTTGTACCTGCAAAACTTTAATGCCATTGCCATGGCAGGTTCTCATGGGAAGCAACTACCACTGGTGTGAGAATCAACCCTTTTCATCTCTCTTCGTTTTTTGTTTTGTAGATTTTACTTTGCACTTGAGAAAGTCAAGCATAGTGCACAACAAAATAGGTAGTAGTAACTGAAATTCCTTACAAATAATACCTAATAATATATATGAACAGGAACTTAATAGCTAATAAATATGCAGTACTCACCTTGTAAACAGTTCTAATGGCATGAGAAACAGGAATAACCAATGGGGAATTTGAGCAAGTCTTACTGAAAAGAGAATAGTACTAAGAAAAAAGCATGGTGAAAATCATCTTCATCACTAGCACCTCCTGCACCCTTCAGAGGATAATGCTCCTTTGGCTTCCATCTCTCTCATTGTTACTTTTACCTTTTCTCGTGGGTATATTTTTTCCCCTTCTTTCTTTCTCTCTCTCCTTTACTTCCTCCAAGGTAACAGTCACAGTTAAGAGTTGACGTATGCCATCAGCTGCACACTCTGCTAATAAATGTTCGTACATATGAACTCATCTTAAGATTCTTTCTGCAACAAGAATATGCTTAGTTAGAAAGTCCCAATAATTTTATGAACAAGAGAAGACAGAAAGTTGCAGTATGTACTGTCAAATTTATTTATCAGCCACTTAATACAGTTAATCTGTTCCAAGTAACTAGATAGTTTAGTTCAGTTTAATCAGTTCTAGTTTGTTTGAATGGTTTTGTCTATTAAACCCCTAAAGCAATAAATCATCCAACTTCTCTAATTGCCCTTCTTGTGATTTAAGAATTTGAACAGAAATATTGGAAACACCCACCTGTTTTGATGATATCAAAGAATCCTTTAAAAGATTATATACTGATTTATCACCAGGAAAAGACACATTCTCTTTCTGTATTTAATAAATTACATGGTTCTTTAACTTTCTGCATTTTTAAGAAGGCTTTTCCTCTCTTTCAATATCTAATGAGATTATACCTTTTAATGAGGGAAAAAAAGTTTTAAAACTAAGTCTTACCTGTCTGATCAATTGACTTGAAAGTCATTTTTACTGTAATTTATTCAGGTATACTTGTATATTAACTTAAAATATAATTCCATATTTGATTTACGTCTGGAAAAAAGCTGAGTAAGGATATAAATTAGCTATTAATTCTGTTAGGGAAAGATTCAATTGCCTGATTATCAGGTATTAATTTTCACAGGACATATAGTACACCTTCACTTCAGAACATGTACTGTTTCTCAATTAGCTTTTAATTGTTTTAAGTATTTGTGGGACGGTGGTTTTTTTTTGTTTGTTTGGTTGTTTTTTTTTCCCTCTCCCCTGGCTAGACTTACTCCTTGCTCAGTGCTGAAAAACTTAGCTTTTGTTTCTTTAACTTTCTGCATTTTTTCAGAAAAGTCTTTCCCCTCTCTTGTCAAAGGGTATGGAAAATTTTTGTCAATACGTTTTCAAGGAGAAGTTCTCACTCTGGAATATACCAGTATATTGGAGGATGGGTAAAATAGACATGATACATTTTTTGTATTCAGAAAATGTTAAAAGAACAGTAAACTTCTTTTTAGAGGGCATAATTAATACAAGACACCACTATCAAAAATAAAAATGCAAAACCAGAAATAAACTAACTTGTATGATTAGATAGGACTGCAGCTTGCTTTGAATGTAAGCACAGAAGCCTAGGAAATATTTATGGAGCAATTTTGTTATGAGCAGATACAAAAATACTCAGAAGAGGACAAAGAAGCTTTCTTAATAACTCTAAGGAAGCTGAAGGACAGCATTCTTGTTAGCATGCTAGATTGGAAAAAATAATGAAAATGCACCTTAAGACACCACATACAATAACTTGTCTCATCTTATGTAATTGTTTCTCTATTCTTTATGCTATGTTATTTAGAATAAAAAATAGTTCAGCTATGTAATGAGTTATCTTTCCAAAGAAACAATCACAAAACTCTAAATACAGATAGATTCTTAGGTAAAAATATGGTAACTACTTGAGATATCATCCAGCAAGTTGACTCTCTGGGCAGCAAAGAGCTTTAATTCCCCAGAGTATTGTTTTTCTTTCTTCCAGGATTTCACCCAACCCCTAGTTTGCTTCCAGGGAGTGGGGCTCCTCCCCAAGAGAAGCTAGGCACCAACAGGGACCTCAGCACAGGCTCATCCAGCAAAGGCACAGTCTCACAGTACCAAACGAGGGCCGGGCTACTGACAATGACAGCTTCCAAGGAGATCAAGAGACAAGCCTGAGAAGGCTGAGGTGCTTAATTACTTTCTCGCCTCAGTCTTCACCTCTAGTTATGCCACCCAAGTTGTGGAAGGCAAAAGCAGTGACTGGGAAAACAAAGAACCACCTACTGTAGCAGAACAGAAGGTTTGGGACCTGATAAGATGCTTCCACAGGTCCTGAGGGAACTGGCACGTGAAGTTGCCAAGCCTCTGGCCGTCATATTAAGAGAAGTTGTGGCAGTCTGGTGACCTTCCCAGTGACTGGAAAAGGGGTAACATAACCCCCATTTTTAAAAAGGGGAACAAGAAAGATCCAGGGAATTACAGGCTGGTCAGCCTCACCTCTGTGCCTGGCAAGGTCAGGGAGCGGATTCTCCTGGAAACCGTGCTAAGGCACAGGGAAAGCAAGGAGGTGACTAGTGATAGCCAATACGACTTCATGGAGGGCAAATTGTGCCTGACTAATCTGGTGGCCTTCTGTGATGGCGTTACAGCACTGGTGGACATGGGACGAGCAACTTATGTCATCTATCGAGACTTGTGAAAGGCATTTGACACTATCTTGCATGACATCCTTCTCTCTAAACTGGAGAGACATGTGTTTGATGGATAAGGCGTGGGATGGGTGGCCACACTCAGAGAGTGGTGGTCAACGGCTCAATGTCCAAGTGGAGACCAGTGATGAGTGGCATTCCTCAGGGATCAGTATTGGACCTAGCCCAGTTTAACATCTTTGGCAACATGGACAGTGGTGTAGAGTGCACCCTCAGCAAGTTTTACAATGAAACTAAGCTGTGTGGTGCGGTCAACATGCTGGAGGGGAGGGATGCCATCCAGAGGGACCTTGACAGGCTAGACAGGTGGGCCTGTGAGATCCTCATGAAGTTCAACTAGGCCAAGTGCAAGGTCCTGAGCATGGGTCGGGGCAATCCCAGGCACAAATATAGGCTGGGTGGAGAATGGATTGAGAGCAGCCCTGAGGAGCGGGTCTTGGGAGAGATGGTGGATGAGAATCTCAACATGAGCTGAAAATGCACACATGTGGCCCAGAAAGCCAACTGCATCCTGGGCTGCATCAAGAGGAGTCTGGCCAGCAGGTCGAGGGAGGTGAGTCTGCCCCTCTACTCTGCTCTGGTGAGACCCCACCTGGAGTACTGCATCTGCCTCTGGAGCCCCCAACATCAGAAGGACATGGACCAGTTGGAGAGGGTTCAGAGGAGGGCCATGAAGATAAGAGGGCTGGAGCACCTTTCCTATGAGCACAGGCTGAGAGAGTTAGGGCTGTACAGCCTGGAGAAGAGAAAGCTCCAGGGAAACCTTATAGCCGCCTTCCAATACCTAAACGGGGCTTCCAGGAAAGACAGGGAAAAACTGTTTAGCGGGGTCGGTTGCCCCCCACATGAGGGGTAATGGTTTTAAAATAGAGGGAGGTAGATTTAGATTAGATTTTAGGAAAAAAAAATTTTACAATAAGGAACACTAGAGCAGGTTTCCCAGAAAGATGGTAGATGCCCCATCCCTGGGAACTTTCAAGGCCAGGTTGGATGAGGCTCTGAGCAACTTGATCTAGTCGGGGATGTCCCTGCTCATTGCAGAGGGGTATGACTAGATGACCTTTAAAGGTCCCTTCCAATCCTAACTGTTCTAAGCCAAGATAATGTGGTACAGATCCATCTAAGAAATGCCGTAGGACCAGCAAAGGACAGAGACAAATCTACCCATAACTTGAGTCAAAGATCCATCCAAGACACACAACTGGAAATAGGTTTAGAGACAAGACTCTCTATAATATGGGTCTATATACCAAGCAAGAAAACTGATCACTAAATCAGAACAACAAGAGACAAGGCTGAGTCTTGGTACTAAGCCTGAGGTACAGGGCCCACAGACAGAAAGTGTGGGTGGAGAGCCCAAGTGAAGCTGATTGTGGCCAATAAATAGACACCTATAAGACAATGAGGCCCTGACGGAATGAGTAAGGGCTCATCACTGAGCTCAGAAAAGATTGTAGAAAGTGACTGATCATCACTGTTGCAAAGAAAACTGAATTTATCTCAGCCCAAAAGGGGACCTTTGTTTTAGACAAAGGGTTGTATTGGATGGATGAACAGGTTATGTAAATGTACCTGAGTTAACCAAAACAGTCTAACTGTCTCCTCAAGTCAGTCAGACTAGCAGGAGAGAGGAAGGATGTTATATATATCTCAACCCAGAAAAGTATAAAAAATGAACAGTCAACAAGAAAAATCTTTGAAAACAGTAACAGGCTTGAGTTGGTTTCAATCCATGTATTTCTTTTTGGAGATTTGAGATGCCCAACATAGTGATTGTGAACATATTGTAGAGATCAGAAATGGCTTTTTTTTTTTTGTCAGTTGAGGCTGGGGGCTGCTGCTGTGTGATTTTCAAACTTTAGCTGGGAACTGGGGAGGAGGAAGAAGACAGTAATAAGAAAAAGAAGAAACAAATACCCAATATGACATACTCTTCAGGATTTTGACCTTCACATTATCTCCATCATTAGCATTCTGGTTGAGGATAATTGATGTCTCCCTTAGAACCCAAAGCAACACTCTATGAGTGATCTTTAAAAGAGATCCATCTTTTCCATACTCTCCTCTTTCTGTTACATAGCTGAAAATAGCAACAAGAACTAAGGTCAATATTTCCTACCCCAGGCTGAAAATGACCATCTCTCTCAGACTCCCCTGGCATGTTCTGTGCTCTGCCCTCTAACCATTTTGATATCCCTCTGCTGGACACTACTCCAGTCTGCTCACATCTTTGTTGTACTGGGAATATCAGAACTGGACGTGATACTCTAGACGTGGTCTCATCAGTACTGAATAGAGGGGAAGCAATACAGCCCATGGTTGTCCTTTTCTGCCACAAGGACATAGGGATGATTTATGTTGTCCTAATTTATTGTCTACCCTCAATTCTTTCCTGTAAACTTGCTGTCTGGGCAGACAGTGGAAATCTGTATCATTGCATGGGATTGTTGGATATGAAATGCAGAACTTTACACTTGACTTTTTCTTGCACTTCATGACTATCTTTCTACCCAATGAGTAGCTTACTGAAGTCTTTCTGAGCAGCAGCCCTTCCTGCCAACATCCCCTCCAGCTGCCAAATGGATATGAACCACAGATGACAACTTTTTTCCAGCTGTCCACTCGTTCATCACTCACTTTGTTAAATACTTACACAAGCTGTATCACACCAAATTGACTATAGCATGCTATGAGAGACTATGCCGAAAGTCTTGATAAACCTAAACCAAACATATTCGCTTATTTACATCATTTTGGATAAGAACTAGCAGAAAGGTTTATAAATTTGTCTAGGTTAATGAGAATTAAATTACAGCGGTTTATGATTGTTTTCCAACATATCAGATGAATTTCATTTTGGATTAGATTTTCTAAAAAAATTTGTGACCTGAATCTGTATTTAAACTTAGTCCTTTATGGGACATAATCTATAAATGTATACATTCATATCCACAATCAAAAGAATCTGATAAAGATATTTCTACTCCTGAACAATTCCTATTTCAAGCAAAATCTTAGTCATTCAAAGATTGGATTTAGTGTTTAATTTCAAATTTCTTTATATTTTTGTGTTACAAAAGCTAGTGACTGAAGTGACTGCGTCCAGTTCTGGAGCCCCCAACATAAGAAGGACATGGACCAGTTGGAGAGGGTCCAGAGGAGGGCCACGAAGATGAAAAGAAGGCTGAAGCACCTTTCCTATGAGGCCAGGCTGAAAGAGTTGGGGCTGTTCAGCCTGGAGAAGAGGAGGCTCCAGGGAGACCTTACAGCTGCCTTCCAGTACCTCAGGGGAGCCTACAGGAAAGATGGGGAGAGACTCTTCTCTGTTCTGACAGGACTAGGGGTAATGGTTTTAAAATATAGAGAGGTAAATTTAGATTGGATATTAGGAAAAAATTTTTTACACTGAGAGAGGTACAGGAACAGGTACAGGTACAACACTGGAACAGGTTGCCTGGAGAGGTGGTGGATGCCCCATCCCTGGAAACATTCAAGGCCAGGTTGGATGAGGCTCTGAGCAACCTGATGTAGTTGGAGATGTAGCTGCTTCTTGCAGGGGGTTTGGACTAGATGACCTTTGAAGGTTTCTTCAATTCTGATTCTATAAGTGCCCTCATATTATACAAGCTACGCATTAATTATATGTACATTGTTTCTGTTGAGAATATGGAGAAATTGATGACATGAAATATAGAGAAATATAGATAATATAGAGAAATTGATCAGACATGACGTTTCTTCAATTGAACCTCTATAAGTTGACTGTTTTCACTTTATAAAAGGACTGTCTGCAACATAATAAACGAGAATCTTATTTTTCAAGAACTTAATGTAATTCAATACTAACCATTCTGAGGGACAAAAAAATTCACCTCTCCCGCAATAAAAAGAGAAGTACTGGCAGACTTGGTAGACTTTTAAGTGGATTGAATTCTAATACTCCTTATATGATGGTCAGTGTTGCTCCCTATGAAAAGGAAAGAACTTTGAGTTTGATACATTTCTTTCTGAAGAGCTTTCCGTACATTTCAATAACATATTTGGAAAGATATTATTGCATTTCATCCACTTCATTGTAGCCAATAAAACTGGAAAATAATATGAGATAAGCTACCCAGTAAGCTATAAAGAGATCTTTTCCAAAACTTATTGTATGATCTTTTTCATCTTCTGGGCCGTAGAGTGAAAAGTAGCTCTGCACAGTTCAGTTGGTGCTTGGATCAAACTGGTTTAGCCTAAGGGACTATTTTTTATCACCTTTTGTATTTGTTTACCCCTATGATATTTGATAGTAGAAAGGTGTTAAAACATACCATACACAGTGAATGAGAATGATTCACTGAGTAAAGAAACACACACTCTTCTGACACACTATTAAATTGAAGTGGCTAGTTTCCTGCACAGACACACACACTTATTCTATATGTGCAGATTCAATCTCTTCTTCAGCTAGTAAAGTAAAACTTTTCCTTGATTTTTTTTTTTTTTTTATTTTGAGAAAAGCTTCCCTTTTTTTTCTAGGTCTA
Organism: Tetrax tetrax; assembly: GCA_009806455.1. Taxonomy (NCBI): domain Eukaryota; kingdom Metazoa; phylum Chordata; class Aves; order Otidiformes; family Otididae; genus Tetrax; species Tetrax tetrax. The sequence continues at coordinate 14,742 of WHYT01014850.1, read as the reverse complement.
CAAAGTTATCAGTTAGACAGGAAAGTATAAATAAGACAAAGTTTGGGGTTTTTTTTTGTATAAAGGACATCTTGTTATGAATTAACAGTGTTCTAATCTATAGCTGCAAAAGTAAACCAAATAATTATTTCTAATTGACATACAGAAATATATAAAGGAAAGGAGTTACTTGTAATATATTTTTATAGTACTTTAATATGTGTCTACTAAGATAATTTAGCTAAGTAAAACAAAACACATTATGTGTAATGTTAACTGGACTCCTTTGGAAGCAAGGTACTATATATAGTATATAGTACTATATATATGTATATATTTATCAGACATTAAAATGGTTAAAAGTTACTAAGGCGAATCTTTTCCTTTTGATATATCTACTAGAAAGATGTAAGGACATGATATATTCCTTTAATCCAAAATCTGTCAAAATAAGGGGGATTTAAAACACTGAATTATTTCTCTTACCAGGTGAAATCCATTCATTTGGCATCTGAAAGTGGTTAATAACTGGAGAAGAAGCTGGAAGTATTCCTTCCCTCTACCACTCCCTGGAGGCACTTGGTGTAGATGAACAAACAGAATAAATGAATGTCTGAGTATGTCTTAGAACAGGTGAAACATTCTCTAGAGTTAGGTCAAAATTAGCTTGCACTTTCACTCTATATGTTTGAAAAAGCATTTTGAGAAGAGATGAAAAATGCAATTGCAAGTATGGGGAATGACACACCAAGAGGTACGATGCTCACGCTTCCTCCAGTTCTGTTCTGTAATAGTTGTATTGCCTGCAGACTTGAAGAGCCACTGTTTGCCTCTTTTCAAGGTAACCAGATCAGGCTTCTCACACAGCTGACACGGTGGAATTTAGGAAAAATGGATATAAATTCCAGATTAAGTCTAAGTCTTTTAACATATATTTCAGAACATATCTGGGTCTGAATTATTTTCTTTCCTTTATTTTCCGTTTTTTTTTTCTCCTGAAATAGTTTTTAATTTGATGATGCTTTTATTTCCAGAGTTTGAATGTTAGGTAAAATAGAAACATAAAAGATAAAACACAAGGCTGTTACCATTTTTTTTTTCCTTTAAATGAATCATTGCCATTTAAAAACAAAGCAAGTGGTCACAATTGCACTGAATGGTCAATAATCATTCATTCCTTCACTTACTCTTAAGGAGGAACAATCTTCCATTGAAATTAATGACTAAGCTGCTACTGTTTTCAATGAAAATAGTATTGCATGTTTTTAGCATCTGGGGTGTCGTATATCTATTGAAAATGCCAAGAAAAAAAAAGATATGTCAATCATAAAAAAAAAATCTACTGACAAAAAAACCTTCCAAAAGTATACTGGACAGCTACCAATAAAAAAAAAAAAATCTCTGTATTACCATCTTTATTCTGTCTTACTCTGATACATCTTTTCCAATTTCCTTTGATAAGTTTCTGCTGATTAAGTGAAGAGATAGGTATTAAATGACCGTTTTTCTTCCCAAAAGTAATAAAACTCTTGTATTTAATTTTTTTTTTAAGTCTGTAAATTCTGTGAATTTTGTGATATGAAAACTTATTTAGGAAGAAATAAATTTCTACATTAAAATATTTTAGTGTATTAGATTTCTATATAGATCAAAACTTTCAATAAAATATTTCAAAGATCAATAGGAAATAAGAGACTTGCAAAAGACAGCCAGACATTTTATTTTCTTGCCTACTGAATCTCGTAGTTCAAATTAAGCAATAATTAAGCTTGACAGAAGCATAAACATAGTAAATGTTCTATCTCTTAGTCATTTACTTGAATGAACGTTCAGTATAAGTTTTTCACTACAGAGTTTCAGTATGCTTACTAAACAATTACAAAAGACAAATAATGAATATGAAAATGCAACAAATAATCTATTTTATGTATCTCAGGAATGTTAAAATATTTCCTTTTATGATGCCTAATTTTTATGTTGCTAAATAATTCAGTTATGTATTTAGTCAGAAAACTACTCTGATCTTTTAGCAAATATCAGATCAAATGATTTACTTCCAATTTCTTCTGTCACTAGGCAGTGTATATTACAAAGAAAAATTCATATAAGTAGAGTCAATATGTACATATGTGCTCCAAAGAAGTAATGTAAATGTGTTTCTTCTTTCAAATAATTACAAATTACTCAATTTTCCACATATAAAGCTGCTTTCAAAATGTCATATTGTTTTTTAAAAAAAAATATGAAGGATGCATGCTTTTATTAAGAAAAATAGTGCACATCTGGACTATATAACTGAAATGAAAGAATCCAAGTATTAAGAGGAATAAGAACAGAAGATGTTTCTGAGAAATGAAAGATACATATGAGTTCTGGTAACACTCTCTTAGTTGAATGTAACGGTAGTCATTTCCTCCACAGCATTTTAATCATATACTATTATTTATGAACAACTATAGCAATAGTGTTCTGTCAGGCAGTTGTATTTTCCATTACTGCAGTCTCTCCTGGACATTTTACGATCATCTGTGAAATCAACTGTGTCTGAAAGAAAGCTATCTGCAGTAAATTTATTTATTGAAAAGTGGTGGCAAGACTTTCTATAAGAAAAGAAGGATGAGAACATAAAAGGGATCAATTTAGTGAAAAAAAAAAAAAACAACCTACCACCACCATCCAGTGCCAGGCTTGTTGCTGCTTTTAAATGTAAAAATTAAATCCTTTTTTCAACAAATGGGCTAAAAAACCCTCCAAAACTTACAGACTTTCAAGATGTTGCCACTGACTTGTTTGACTGGCTTGTTCTTATGCAATGAAAAGTAACCTGCAGTTACACAGATAGAACAACACATGTTATGATTACTCTCAATTTAGAAGATCTAGACTCCTTCAGGACTACGCATGGAGAAGACAACCACCTATATTTCCTATCTCAGCCCATTTAGATGTACAAAATAAAAGATAGAAGATGGCATTTCAAAACACTTTGAAATACTTTTTTTTTTTCTTTCTACATCATCATTTTCCTAATACATTTCTGAATATTTCCACAGTTTCATTGTGATAAAATTCAGTTATACAGAATTCTATGTAATTCTATGTAATTTCTTAAAAGGTAATTTTACTTGACCTATTTTTTTCTCGTGTTTGCAATCTCATAGGAAATCCAGATGACTTCAGTAGAAGTACAATTCAACCTGCCAGCCTAACTACTTTCATTTTGAGTACTATATAAATTAACATGGACTAGAGCTCTAGGCAAGATGAGTAAATTAGGATTTCTTTTTCACTATTGTCCTTTTTCACTGATGGAGAATAAAATATACTTAGAATACTCAAGAAATTAATTTCTTCAGCATGGCTGTAAAACTCTATAAGGATGGTGATTCCCTTTTTTTTTTTTTCTTTCCTTTTTTCTATTCCTAAGGTTAATTACGCTTAGTGTAGCAATTTTTACTTCCTAGTACTTGATCTAAATCATATTTGGGAAAAATTAAGCCAATTAACTGTTGTTATACCTCAAGTGAATCACCCATGCTCTAGCATTGACACTAGGATATGATAAAAAGGCTTACATAGTAAGACAAATTATATCCAAAATGTTATAAATGTAAATTATATATAGATTATTTTTAATTTTAAAATTAATAGTTTTAAGAAGCTACAATTATAATAACAGTATAAATAAAACTAGTGTTCAAACATCACCAATCTTTCATAAATATTTTGAACAATACTATTAACAGCCTATGGATTTGGAGCTGAGGTTTGTGGAGTATCACTAAGGCTGTGGTCTTAATGGAACATGTCTACATGTCTACAACGACATGTAGAGAGTTATAGAATAATATATCCAAAATAATTAATTACTTTCAAATATATATATCAAGCTGAAAAAATCCTATATGTGGACACATTGATACAAAATTGAGTTCTCAAGTTTAAAGCACATTCTGAAAGTGTATGCACACGTAGATGCCCGAATGAAGCTTAATATAATTTCTTTAAAAAAATGTGGTTGGATGCTGTTGTCCAGTTTTTACTATGTAACAAAGCCCTAAATCAACACTGAGATTTTACTCCTGTCAAACCTGAAGTCTACAGAGGTGCATATATACATATATGTGTCTGTATATATCTACATATATCTACATATTTTTATATAAATTCATGCATATGTATGTATTTTAAAACTTATCTATATACATTCTTATACAACTCCAACACATTACAATGTTTTGACAATGTCCATCAAGCTAATTAAATAACTTCCAGAACATCTGAAATTCGCAACTTTCTTGAGAAGAAATTAAAATATATATATATTAGAGAGAAATATAAGAAGAATTAATATAAAAATAAGATGCTAGTATTAGTATTTTCTGGTTTTACAGTAAGTAATTTAGTTGTGGACAAGCAAAAAACCTATGAAAGAATGGGTGAAACTAAACTACTTTCTCCCATGTCCCGCTTCAGTTCCTGAACCTGGAAGCATACATTATTTATCTAATTCTTCTTTGGGAGTTCTTTATTTATGTATTCCTTTCTTTTTATTTATTTTTTAAAGTTCTTTTAAAAGTTTTTGAATGTGTATTTGCTTTTTATTTTAATTTTTTAAAAATTTATTTTCTTTTGCTTTTCTCAGGCATTTCATTCTCTTTTCAAGTTATAACCTGCCACTACTGCATCATCGCCAACCATTTGTCTTTAAAATCTGTTTTTATTAAACACTTGCATAGGACTGAGGTCTTTGAACTGCCATAGAAAATGGTTCAAAGGATTATATATGAAATACAGACCAATCTTTATGTGACAAGCTAGGACAGAAATGTTCATCATTTAAAGATAGATTGCACCAGAGAGACTGAAATACAGATGACAAATCATATATACAGAAAATGGTCCCTCACTACCCCTCTTACAAGTAAACAAAAGTCCTTAAAATATTGATTTCTTTTTTGTTTTGTTTTGTTTGGGTTTTTGTTTTTGTTTTTTTTTTTTTATTTGGTCAGCACTTTGTCTGTGTCCTGAGAAATTAATTTGACAAGGCATTTGTGTTTTCATATGCCAGATGATGTTGTTAAGGGGATGTTGCATGATATTTGTTCTTGGTTTATGTATTTTTTTTTCTATCTTTTATTAAAACATGTCTATCTTTAAAATTCATAATATATAATTTATAAAAGTATGTACAAAAAAACTTATATTGGGATAGCAGTAGAATAATCATTAACAAATGAGAAATATTTATTCTCACTGCAAAACATAATTACACTTCTCTGAAGGGTTTTTCTATTGCAAGTGCATACCATGTGGCTGCTTGGGTAGGATATACATCGTTCCTGTTCTGAAGGGACTGAATGTTAACATTACTGTTTTCTGTACTGATACTAAATATGTACCTGGTGACAACTGCAGACAACACCACCTTGCTCCAGGGAGGTAATACCCTGCAAGCACTCCAGTCACCCAGGACACTCCTGGCTCAACTCTGACTTAAGTTTAGAAGGAGGAAAAGACAGCATACAGACAATTTAATCTGTTCATCTACAAAATCTTTTTTTTTGGCTTATCTAATGCTTCAACACTCTAATATTTCAAATTACATCATTAAGCAGAAAAGTCTTATTTATAATTTTCTTTACAATTTTACACTAAAGACCCTTCCTAGTATTGAAAGGTAGTGAAAGATTTGAGATAAATTCAGAGGTGCTCATCAGAAGGATGAGGGGCAAAACTCATGGTTTGAACACAGATTCTGATCAGATGTTAGGGGAAAAAGAAAAAAGAAACAACCCAAAACCCCTGCAATGAGAATGATTGAACATTGAACACAGGCTACCGAGCAAGGCCATGGAATCCACAGCCTTGGAGATATTCAGAACCTGAGTCATCAAGGTTCTGAGCAACCTGACCTAAGTTATTCCCGCTTGGAGTGGTGGGTTTGCCAAGATGACTTTTAGTAGTCTTTTACAACAGAGCTTATTTGTCATGCCATAGCATCAGAATACAAAACCCCATGCATTTCAATAGTAAGATGTGCATTTTATACATCTTTACTTATCTTTTAAAACATCAGATAGACTAGAGAAGTGATAATAAGACAGAAGACATTTTGTACTCAGAGATCTTTATGACAAAATAATTTCTGTCAATCAGTAGAACTGATGTCTTTATTTCACAGTCCCACTTTCTGAACATAGACCTCTATCTGTCCTAAGTGCACCTTCTGAACAATAATTTAAATCAACCTAAACCTAACTTATTTAATAATATACATAATGTTAAGAAAGTTTTGGTCTCTATTTAAATAATTACACATTTTATCCCAGTAGTAGAAACCACCTGGGGTGATAAATTCATGGTGCAGCATTAGAAAGTATGGAAGTCTTTAAATCTAAGATTAAACTTCACCAAGTTTTGGGGTCACCCATACTGAAAATACGTTCCTGGGTCCTGGTGGCTTTGGAAAGCCTTAGAATATAGGAAATAAGAAACAGTGTCTTGTTAAAGTAATTATTTCTGAGATCTTATAGTGTTATACTGATAAATATTTAAGGATTATGAAAGGGAAAGAAAGATAGTAAGATATGATTTACATATTTATACAATTATTCTTTGTGCCTTTGTAGGGAAGATGAATACAGAGATAATAATATTAGAAGAAGAATAAAATAAGAAGTACATTTATTGAAATTCAGTTACTTGAAATTTGATTTTGTAAAAACATCATAAAATCACTGCATTTCACTTTCAAGACATGCTTTTTTTTTTTTTTTTTTTTTTTTTGTTAGGGACTGAATTTTCCAGGTGTTTAAATAACAACCAACATAGTATTAACTGTCTTATTACATGAAGAGACTAAAATAAAATAAGAATTTTTCCTTCAGAAGTGTGAGAGCCCCCTAGGGAAAAGTTAATGCACTTTCTTCAGTTTTGTCAGCAGAGACTCTTGATATGGAAGAAACAGAGCAACAGATCTTGTACCTCTCATGAGCTCTATGTACATCTTTACAAAACTAGATAGTGGTGTAATGTAGATAGAGTGATGTTAGAGAGATACTTGGATGCTAAAATTCCATTATGTCCTTTAAAAGGATTATTGCATTTAATTTTCTATTTTATTATGAGTTCTTTATCTTAATTATCCAGAATATTTCACCTACAAATATTTTTGTCTGTTTGGTCTTATAAGATCACAGATGAACTTGTGTAAGAATACTGTCCTAGAAAACCAAATAAATAGTATTATCTTATTTCCATTTATCTTCTCATTTATCAATAATTTCAAACAATTGTAATATATCAGAGTAACGGGATTTCCTATACTTACTTGTGTTATTTGTGATAAAAGCCTAAATGTTGTAAACTGATGAGTCTAGATAATGTTATAGCACATATACAACTGAAATTATAATCTTCACTTGGTATGTCTAGAAATTACATTTCTTTTTATGCTAGTTCATGTGACTCAAATGACAAATTATGATTCTTCCTTTTTAATTAGACAAAATTTAATTTAACAAAAATCCGACAGTTTTGACATCACATTATTTTATTTGTTTGTGTACAATGAGTTACTTCCTCCTTCCCCTTCATTTTATTAAATCTGAACAAGTTATTGAACACAAACTCATTTAGGGAGTTGCCACATGACAGTCATGGCAACCTCTTCAAGTGATGTACATACCACAGACATTAGATTAAATAAATAGCTCTTGTTTTCTATGTCTGCAGTCACTATCAGGCACAGGCAGTACAGTTGGTACCATATTGACTTCTGTTTTGAATACTGAATGAGAATATTTTTAAAAGAATGTTAACCACTTTTCTCTACCTTGTTTCCATAGGACCTAGTCATAAAACTTCAGAAATCATCTTGATGCCCAATTGCCAGGACTTTTGGAGACTGCCAGTTGTTTCATTTGCCTCATTGGACTTAAGTAGACATATAAAATGAAATTATTATTTGTTTTTAAAAAACATTAAAGAACTTCATAGGATCCTTATGTGTCCATTCAAGAATACTGTTGCTACCTAATAATTTGCAATGTCCCTAGGTGCTTCCATATTACCTAGATTATGTCCCAGATTTTATCCAGGACATTGTTATATTCTTCTTCAGAAGAGGAAGCTTTTATGCCTGCTTAAAAGTATTTCTCTTCTTTTTTAGACCCATTTCTTTTCTTACTGAACCCATTCCTCAACAGAGCATTTATATTGAAATGACGAACAGGCTTAACTTTGTCTCTTAACAATCTTTATTTGAAGTGATACAGTATAGTCTCCTGAAGTTTGTTAAATCAATTAATGAAGCATACTTTTACATTTTATTCTAAAAATGGTGAAATAAATTGAAAAAACATTGGTTGGTTGATCACCAGTTCCAAATGGTACCCAATTTCAGTGAAATAAATTACTAAATTCCCATTGATTTCCTTAATGTTAGGATATCCTCTCACAATAAATGAGAAAAATTAAACTAGTCTACTGAACTTAACAGTTGTCATTAAACAATACTTTTGAGTTTGTTCTTGTTAAAGCTAGTGAACAAAATATTAACTTGCATAGAATTAGATTTGTAACTGAGAAAAACCTCAAGTATAGAGAACACCATCTGTATGATTTAATTAAAAACTACCTGTCCTGTCTGAAAACAAAATTTAAAAAAAACCACAAAAAAATCTTGAAAAGTAATAAGCCATTATATTCTATCTATAGATATCTTCTGCAAATGTATATTACAGTACTTTAATAACATGAGCCATCAGCGCAGAGCCATTAATTTTGTTGCGAAGCAGTTAAGAGGTAAAAAAAGTGTATTGGTCTGATGTGACAAGTGTATCAGTCTGTTTACATTTCTCATAGGTACACAGAAGATAAAAACAGAAAAACTCATCACTGTTTTCTGGTGCTCTACAAGACCCAACAATTTGAAAGGATTTCCAGACGGTGAACTCAAACATCCTTTAGAAGAAGGGATGAAGACCTCTACTAACCCGTGCTATTTCTGTAAACGGTGTATGAGAGTGATTTGGTAATGCAAGACATCTGGCACCCCAACAGGCATGTACAAATCCCATCTGCAGGTACAAATGTTTCTCTGCTTGCAAATGACAATGCGCTCTAAACTGTGGTATAAACACATAGGTATTTTATTAATTTTTTTGCCTCTTGTATGCAAGTGGGTTCAAAGAACAAATGTAACCCCTTTTCTTATTCTTTTTTCCACAAGTCCAATTCTTAACTCCTATAACACCAAGTGCTTGAGAAAATGGTGGCATGCTTTTACTTCATGTTTCATTTTCTTTTCTGTTGTTAAAATCATTTAACATTACTCAGTATCACCAAAACCAGGTCAAACAAACCCAGACCAGCTGTGATGTGTCACTATCTGACTGGGTAGCACAATCATTTCTATATATCCTGTACTTCAAATACAATTACATTTTCCATATGATTTACCTTAACAGTATAGGCACAGGATGTACTGCCTTTATCTCTGATAGAAAATTACATAACTCACATTGATAATTAGCAAAACTAAAAATTGATAAATTTATATATATGTGTGTGTATATGTGTGTTTTATCTGAGGTTGGTAAGTGTCACAAGCTTAGCAACCACAGGGAAGCTTCATATCTCGAGGGGTGGGAGATTAAATTATTTGCTCACAAATTGGAATGATTGCGTACATCTTGTGTCAGCCAGTTTCTGCTTCTTTTCTTCACAGTTCAAGGGAGAAAGTGGGTTATTTTGTTCTTTTGTGACTAACTTTGAGGGGAGGTTCTATTGACTTTTTATAGCTTGAGATGACTAGGTCCTAGAGCAATTCAAGTAACATGTAACACAAATAACATTAGTAATACCAAATTCATCATGATTAATTGAATAGTGGCCAAAAATAGCCTGAAAATATGTGGAAGATCATGTGGATGTTTGTATCCATAACAGGGAATTAATCAATTTGCCCCATTTCTACTGTTTTCTACTGTAACTCTTCAATAATTTTTGCACTCATAGACTAAGGCTAACAGTTTCTGCTTTGATCTTGCAAAGCACGGTCAATGTCTCCAAATATTTACCCAAGAAAAGAGAGCTTTGTGAAGAGAGGAAAACCAAAAAGAAATAATTTCATTGTTCTTGATAGTTAAACAAGAGTTTCTGCAATCTACATTCCATATGATGGACATATACATCCTTAAAAGGATTTTATGACATAGAATGTGTTTATTCCATACCTGTTGATGTAAGATGAAAATATACTATGGTGTGCAAGCTCTATTTTCAGTATGATTTTCTCTTTGAGCTTAGAAAGTAGTTAACATTACATATAACTAAATTAACTTTAAGAGCATTAAAAAAAATAGGTAGTATTATTGTCTTTAAAAATCCGTTTCAAAACATCTATACTTCATATGCTAAAATTGTCTGAAGTCTTAAAAATCTATGAAACCCGTTCTGCTGCACTGGAATTCTATTTTTTTCTGCACATTTACAACCTGTTTCATTAATTATTTATGGTTAAATTGTGTAAACTTTAATCAGTCAGTCAGGCTTCTCCGTTGAACTGAAATAATTGAAAGTAGATTACAAAAAAAAAAAAGAAATAACACAAATTAATCACCTAGCACTGATCTCCTATTATTTTCCACATTCTTTATCTTGAACTTCACTGTAAAGTTTGTTCAGATAAATAAGCATATATAAAGTTTATCCAAAGCCCACTGTAGAAGAGACTTTTCTCTGTATTGATTGGACAATTAATCAATCCCATGATCATCTGTAAAGCTATTCACGTCACATTTGGTGATCCAAAACCTGAGTGTCATGACACTTGCTAAGCTGTTGCAAAATAAGTATAATATTTGAAAAATTTCAGTTCAGCTATTGCCATCTTTCAATGATGACAAAAGTTTAGATAAAACTACGTGAAAATAAAAATTACTAGTTATACTCTGCTGTGAGAGTAATAGTGATAAATGAAATAAGGTCTGACAGTTTAAATTTAATCAGTATGCCACTGTTTTGTCTTAATGGAGGAAAATCATTCAATGTTGAGTGTTTAATCTGCTATCAGCAATAACAGAGGGATAATGAAGGTAGAATTCCATCGCTAGTTTTGTGCAGACGGTTTGCATTTAGAGCAGCAAATAACAATTGAAATCAGATTTGAGTGGTGCTAAGCCTTGCTAATTTAGATGAGTACAAGCTTAGAAAGCATTGTAACCTCAGTATAACAGGTTCAGTACTAAATATACTGAGTCCTTTATTTTGTTTATTACTGTGTGGTTTTCTGGTATCTGTGCCTGTCTGTGCTTTTGCATATATTGGATATGTGAAGTATAATATATTCCATGCTTTTCAGGGAAGAAACATGCTGTTAAGAATGGCAAGTCTTATTTTTTCTAATTTTTTCTTTGCATAATTTACAGTTTGGTAGATGTGATTATTACTGGCATGATTTTCCTTTGTATTTCCCTCTTAAAAACTCAAGACATATGCTGGATGAGAAGTTCAACATGAGCAGGCAATTCGCCCTTGCAGCCCAAAAGGCCAACCACACCCTGAGCTGCATCAAGAGGAGCGTGGCCAGCAAATTGAGGGAGGTGATTCTCCTGCTCTACTCTGCCTTAGTGAGACCCCACCTGGAGTACTGTGTCCAGTTCTGGAGCCCCCAACATCAGAAGGACATGGAGCAGCTGGAGAGGGTCCAGAGGAGGGCCATGAAGATGATAAGAGGGCTGAAGCACCTTTCCTATGAGTCCAGGCTGAGAGAGTTGGGGCTGTTCAGCCTGGAAAAGAATAGGCTCCGGGGAAACTTTATAGTTCCCTTCCAGTACCTCAAGGGGGCCTACAGGAAAGATGGGGAGAGACTGTTTAGTAGGACTTGTTGTGACAGGACTAGAGGTAATGGTTTCAGAATAGAGGGAGGTAGATTTGGGTTAGATATTAGGAAAAAAATTTTTACAATGAGGGTTGTAGAAGTGTGTGTAGAACACACACTTGCCCAGAGAGGTGGTGGAAGCCCCATCCCTGGAAATGTTCAAGGCCAGGCTGGATGAGGCTCTGAGCAATCTGATCTAGTTCAAGATGTCCCTGCTCCTTGCAGGGGGTTGGACCAGATGACCTTTGAAGGTCCCTTCTAACCCTAACCATTCTATGATTCTATGATTATATATCTTGATGTCATGTTTTGCTTTTGATGTGAAATTGTTCTGAAACTATGTAGTCAATCAACAATTAATTAAGCAGGAAAAAGTTTACTATCTGTGGAACTGGTTATATGGGGTTTTGTTGCTTTTATTTTAAGTAGTAATTTACACCTTGTTTGAGGTACTCAATAGGAGTAAATAGGATAAAATTTATCCTGCAGATATTAAGAGTATCCTACTTTATCTGACTGCTAAGGCAGAAAAGTGGTAAGCTTCCGAAGACAAGTAGTAAGTAGTCACATACACAATGAAGTAGCTCCAGGAGTGTATTTTCTCACCATTAGGGCCAATCTTACTGCCACTGAAGTCAAAGGGGTTTTCACCCTTACAGCGAATGATCAGTTAAGACTGATAATGAAACTTTGAAGCTCAAGAAAAAAGTGAGGAAAAAAAAAAGTTTCTGATGCATTCCTTGCTAAAGGAAAAGTATGATGTGATAATTCAGCAAAATTTATTTTTGATGGTGTCAAGCTACTGGTAATCCATCATGAGAGGGAGGTTTTTTAAAGACTGTTAAATGCATCATGACATTGTTTAACTAGTTGTGTAAATTTTCTGTAATTCTTTGGTTAAAGTGTTAAGACCTGTCAGCAGGGTAAGGGAGAGAATCAGAAGAGAAAAAATAAGGAATGTTTTTAATTAATTAAAAATTAACTCTGTCACAGCCAAAACCAGCACACTAACAGTAAGTTTAGTATTTCTTGGAGTCTAAATTACTTTTGCATCAGGTGATTTTACCTTCAGAGTATTCATGCTCATTAAGTAATGTAGCTGGAAGATTGTGGACAAAGAAAGGGGTTTTTTAAAAGAACTTAATCTAAACTATATGCAGTAATATATTGGAAAATGGCAGGATACAAATATCTCTAGGGGATCTGGCCAGAACGAGGTTCATATTTATCAGAGTTTTAGGTCAGGCTGCCATCTATGAAGAAATCCTTGGCAGTAAACATCTCTCAGAACTCAATGTCCTTCTACACTCTCCTACATTAATCAAATTCTGATGTGAGTTTCTCTCTTCATCTTATATGGTTAAGAGCTCATAATATCTAAGAAAATTATTTGGGGCCAGTTACAGATAGAGTCTGAATCTATAGTCCTGTGGTTTTTGTGTCCAGTGGAGATGTTGAGGTCCATATCTTTTTGCCAACAAATGTTTGCCTATACAAGACTGAGAAGCTTAAAAGTATTTGTTTAGATGTTAGAGAATTCAGTCACATGAGCCATATGTACCAACGATGAGTTACACTGATATAATTTATCTCCCCATTCTGAGATACCCTGTGGCCATGTGTGTGTGTGTTTTAATTCTTGTTTAATTTTTTTTTTAATTTATTTGGTTTCATGAGACAAGACATTGCCCTCATAACAGTCCCAAGTCACCACTACAGCTGACAGCACTGTCAGTGGCCAGATGACTACATGTCACTCATTTTTCAAACTCTAGTCTTTCACTGCCTCATTCTCTCCTTGTCCACCACTCATCTTTTCTTGGTTATCTTTCTGTCGCCAACTGTCTACGAAGCTACTGAAAATGATAATTGAAAAAAATACATATCTTACAGAAAATAACCTAATTCTGTAATAATCTGTCGTAGTTTAGCCCCGATCCGGACCAGACTACGCAGTCTCTCTCTCACTCCCCCCACCCTCCGAGAGAATAGGGAGAGATAATTTAAGAAAAGAGAGATAATTTAAGAAAAACAGCTCGAGGTTTGAGATAAGGACAGGGAGAAATCCTTACCGTCACGGGCAAAAACAGACTCGACTTGGGGAAAACTATTCATTTATTACTACAACTAACAGGATAATGAGACAGAGAAACAAGATAACCTCCTCCACCCCTCCCACTTCCCGAGCTTAACATTATCTAACTTCCCCCCACCCCGAGCGGCAGAGGGGGGAAGAGGGAATGGGGGTCGCAGTCAGTCCATTATGCGTTGTTTCACGCCACTGCTTCACAGTTGGGGGAAGAACTCCTCACATTCCTCCCCTGCTCCATTGTGGGGTCCCACCCATACGCCACAGTCCTTCATTAAACTGCTCCGGTGTAGGTTATCTCTTCCACGGAGTACAGTCTCTCCAGAACGGCTGTCCCAGCGGGCCCTCCATGGGCCACAGCTGCCTTCAGGCATCCACCTCCCCCGGTGCGGGGTCCTTCACGGGCTCCAAGCTCCAAGTGGATCTCTGCTCCTCCGTGGACCTCCATGGGCTGCAGGAGGACAACCTGCTCCACCATGGTCATCACCACAGGCTGCAGGGGAATCGTGGCCAGGAGCCACATTACTCCTCCCCCTCCTTCTTCACTGACCTTGGTGTCTACAGCTGTTTCTCTCACAAGAAAAGTTCATTCTTCACAACAGGCTGGCAGAAGCCTCTCAGGATCTCTTCACGTTATTCATCCCATTTCATCTCCTCTCCACCTCTTGCAGCTGGACCGGGCTGAGTTGGACCCAGCCGGCCGCCTGGCGAGGAGCCAGAGGGTGAGGCCTGCAAGGCCCCGGAGACCTGCGCCTCCCCCTCTGGGCCTCTGCCCTTGCTCAGCTTC
>WHYT01014849.1:8841-21771 GCA_009806455.1 Tetrax tetrax | reverse complement strand
GGGTCGGGGTCTGGCCCCCTGCCTCCAAGTGCGGTGTTACCTGCAGGGTTTGGGCCTGGGGGGCTGGGGGTCCGGGTGTTGGGGGGCAGGAGGTGTCCCGAAGCACAGAGTGAAGCTGGGGCTCCCCACCAGCTGCTTTTGGGGAAGACTCTGACACCGAAATGGCGCAGGGTCCCGGGCCAGCCTGCCTTCCTGCACTTGCTTTCCCTTGTGTGCGTGTGTGCATTCACTTTTGGGACGGTTTCCTCGCGGAGCAGGGCAGAAAGGTGGAGGCACGGTCCTGACCCTCCAGGCAAGGGCTCGAGAGGGCACCCTGCTCGCAGGGGGTTACGCCATCCGAGTGGCCGCTGCCTCGGGAGCAACGTCACCAGCCTGGTCTCATCTCAGCCACCTAATCCAGGTCAAGGAGGGCCATAAAACCCGCCCTTCGCAAACATGAGGCTTCTGGGATCATCAGTGTGCCCAACCAGCCCCATCCCGAGCTGGCTCCCTTCCGAGACGAGGCAGGGGAAGGCTGAGCGGCTTTCCCAACGCTCAAGGGAAATTGGGGCCAAGCCTGGATGAAAGGTGCCGGGAGGGTGGAAGGAGCTGGGGCCGCGGGAAGGAGGAAATCCTGCTGGATTAGAGCGCCTTTCCTGACATCTCACTAGGGCTCGGTGCTGCCTGCTGAGCCAGCAGGATGGGGCCGAGGATGCTGGCACGGCCCCGCTTGAGAGCAGAGCGTTTTGAGACCCGTTTTGCAGGTGAGGGAACAGAGAAGTGACGATGTGGGTTGCACGTAGGTCCTGCCCCGAGGAATGGCTGCGGATGTCCACAAGAAGAAAGGCTGGGAAGTGCCCAATGGGTCCCTGGCGCCAGGAGATGGGCAGCACGCGGAGCGATCCGAGAGCCCCACACCGGGGCTGGCGCAGGGGACGGAGCCAGGTACGGGGCAGAGCTCGTTGTGGGGGGAAGCGAGGGGAAAAAGCAGCTCCTCGTTATGCGGGCTAGGCCGTCCGCCGTCCCGCAGGCAGGGGGAAATGGGCCCACTGGTGACTCCCCACCAGTAGGACCCGCAGCCCTGTGTGCTGTAGGATAGGGAGAGGAGGGCAGGTTCCTTCCTGCAACCCCCTGTCCCTTTTGCACCCTCCGTCCGCCCGCTGCCTCAGCGCGGGGGACAGGCAGACGCACGCTGCACGGCCCTTTGTTCCCAGGGGCGGGCCAGGAGGGAGCCATGTTCGTGCACACCCGCTCCTACGAGGACTTGACGAGTCCCGAGGACGGGGCGGCGGCGGCGCGGAGCCCGGAGGAGAGGCGGGGGGATCCAGCTGAGCCGACCAGCATGGAGCAGATCAGCAAGGACTTCAGCGAGCTGAGCACGCAGCTGACGGGCATGGCCCTCGACCTGGAGGAGGAGATGCGGCAGAGCAAGGAGGGGAAGCTGGAGCCGTCCCCGCAGACCACCCGCCGCGACTCGGTGCTGTCGGGCAAGGAGGAGGAGGACGTGACCATGGACGCCTGGCGCATGCACCGGAAGCACGTCTTCGTGCTGAGCGAGGCGGGCAAGCCCGTGTACTCCCGCTACGGCTCTGAGGAGGCCCTCTCCAGCACCATGGGCGTCATGATGGCCCTGGTGTCCTTCCTGGAGGCCGAGAAAAATGCCATCCGGTCCATCCACGCAGGTACTGCCCTGGAGGGGAGTGGGACAGGGTGGTGTCAGGGCCTGTCTGGCTGTGCCCCTGCCACCGTGGGGCCACGTTAGGTGTCCCCAGGGACGAATTGGTGGCGGCGGGGGGAAGGCTGCAGCCTGGCTTCCCCTTGCAGCCCCGGGGATCCAGGCTTATGGGTCTGTCCCCGGCTTCTCCTGGGGACTCCCTCCCGAGCAGATGGCTACAAGGTGGTCTTCGTGCGGAGGAGCCCGCTGGTGCTGGTGGCAGTGGCGCGGACCCAGCAGTCGGAGCAGGAGATTGCCCATGAGCTGCTCTACATCTACTACCAGATCCTGAGCCTGCTGACCTGGACCCAGCTCAACCACATCTTCCAGCAGAAGCAGAACTATGACCTGCGCAGGCTCCTGGCCGGCTCCGAACGCATCACCGACAACCTGCTGGACCTCATGGCCCACGACCCCAGCTTCCTCATGGGCGCCGTGCGCTGCCTGCCCCTGGCCGCCAGCGTCCGGGACGCTGTTAGCACCAGCCTCCAGCAGGCCAAGGCCAAGAGCCTGGTCTTCTCCATCCTCCTGTCGGGGAACCAGCTGGTGTCTCTCGTGAGGAAGAAGGATCAGTTCCTCCACCCTATTGACCTCCATCTGCTCTTCAACCTCATCAGCTCTTCTTCCTCCTTCCGGGAGGGTGAAGCCTGGACTCCCATTTGCCTCCCCAAGTTCAACTCCAGTGGTTTCTTCCATGCCCATATCTCCTACTTGGAGCAGGAGATGGACCTGTGCCTCCTGCTGGTCTCCACCGACCGCGAGGACTTCTTCACCGTCTCCGATTGTAAGCGGCGCTTCCAGGAGCGCCTGCGGCGGCGGGGCGTGCACCACGCTCTGCAGGAGGCCCTGCGCACCCCCTTCTACAGCGTCGCCCAGGTGGGCATCCCCGACCTCCGGCACTTCATCTACAAGTCCAAGAGCTCTGGGCTCTTCACCAGGTGAGGCCCCAGGGGAACCATCAGGCCAAGGCTGTGGTGTGGGACATGGGGCAAGCCTTCTCCCGAAATCCCCTTCTCCGGAGGGGGCTAACGGGCTGCTGTGTTCCTGCAGCCCCGAGATTGAGGCACCCTACGTGCGGGAGGAGGAGAAGGAAAGGCTCTTGGGGCTCTACCAGTACCTCCACAGCCGGGCTCACAACTCTTCGCGCCCCCTGAAGAACATCTACTTCACAGGCCCCCGCGAGAACCTCCTGGCTTGGGTAAGGGCCGTCCGCGGGGTTTGGGTGAGCCCGGCTTCTCCGGTCCTGCGTGACGGAGTCAGGGGGTGGTGGCACAACACCTCACCAGCCCCCTGGCCCCCAAGGTGGCCTTTGGCTCGCGCGTGGTCCTTTTAGGGGCCAGTGTGCCCCTGCACACCCCTGTGCCAGGGAGGGACGGGCAGGGACAGCAGTGGGGGCCAGCGAGCTCCGGCACCGAGGGCTGTGCCGTGCGCTGGCGTGAACTTCCCAGTGCCACGGAGAAAACCCGCTCTGGGGGAAAACCCACTCTGGGACCAAACCCTGGGGTTCAGTGTTCCCATTTCTGAGCAAAGCAGGGGTGTGTCCTGTGTCCCTGCGCTGGAGCCGCTGCGCCCGTGCCCGTTCCCCGTGGGGGGCAGATACAGTGCCAGCCCTGAGCGGGGCGCAGACACGTGCCCAGCACGTACCCTGTTTTTTCACCCAGGTAACCAGCGCCTTTGAGCTCTACATATGCTACAGTCCCCTGGGGACCAAGGCGGGTGCCATCAGCGCCGTCAACAAGCTCATGAAGTGGATCCGCAAGGAGGAAGACCGACTCTTCATCCTCACGCCCCAGACCTACTGATGGGCATTGCCCAGGGCATGGTGCCAGCCGGGGGAGCCCCCGCTGTGCCGGGGAGCCGTCCCCCGGGTAAGGCCGGACCATGAGTCCAGGGGAGAGGGCATGGTGGGACCCCAGAGCACGGGAAACCCACCCGTGGGACTGTCCAACCTGGGTGTTAGAGACGGGGTGCACAGCTGCCTGGGGAAGGGGTGAGCAGGACTTTCTCTCATCTGCAGGCAGTGCCCCCCAGCTGGGGTGGCTGCCTTTCCTCTGCAGCCCCTGGCTCCATCCCTCGTTGTGGGGGTCCTGGAGCAAGGCTACTGCTACCCTGGGTCGCTGGAGGGGAGCTGAGCCCCTGGGTCCCTGCTGCCTGGCACCCTCCTGTCTGTGCCATCCTATGGCTGTGCCAAGGGTGGGGTCCCCAGGGAAGATGTGGCTGCATTTGGGGGGCCCACTGTGCTGCTGTGCCCACAGATGTGGGTGGGGGACAGGGCTGGCCTGGGACACGTGCTGCTCTTCTCCCTGCCCTGGGGGAGCTGGGCCCCCCAAGTGCCAGGCAGCCTCAGAGCCCTGTCCCAGCAGATTTTGTCCCCTTGGCATCTGTGTGAGCCCGGACCCTTCCCACCTGGCCGTGAGAAGGATGCCCCTGGGATGCTGCCAGGCAGGGTCCCCCCAGGGGACACAGAGCAGCCCCAGAGCAAGTTTTGGGGTACCGGGGTGCCCATTGGGGTGCGTGTGAGCTCGTAGTGCTGGCTTCTGGGCAGCGGACCCTAAAGGGGCAGCTCAAGCGCAACCCCTCTGGCATGGGGCCCTGGTGCCAACCCAGCCCAAGGAGGGGTCTTCCCCTCAGCGTGGAGACACCTGCCCCCCAAACCCAGCCCTTCGAGCAAGCTGCACGAGGGCTGCCTACTGCCCAGCCCTCCCTAGGCAGTGGTGTGGGGCTGAGCGCCTGTAAACGCCACGGCACACCGGGCACGGCCGGAGCCTGCGTTTCGGGGCCGTCTGCCCAGTGCTGGGGTGAGTGTTTGAGGAGGGGCAGAGCCACCGGGGTGGCACCGAAACACTTGAGGGAGCTGGGAAGGACCCGGCAGAGCTAGCGCAGGGACTCGGCTCCCGTATTTATGTTCCTGCCAGAGTGTAATCGCTTGTCTTTGCTCATAAACATTATCTGAACCCTAAATCACGTCTCGTCACGTTCATGGATGTACGCCTGTGGGGGCAAACGGCCAAACAGGGGGGGAAGTTTGGTCAAAGTTTGGGTGCGGTGCCGTCCAGCCCTGGGGACCCGCTGTGGGCCAGGAAAGCTTCCACGGAGCGGCGTGAGGCAGCCGGGGCTATGTTGTGGTGGGAGGCAGTGTCGGCCGGAGGGTGGGAATGACGAAAACGCTGGGACGAGCTGGCTGGGGCCAGTTAATGTCGAAACCGAGCGGGAGAGGCGCAGCCGGAGGAAGGAGCTGTTGGGTAAGGCGCGGGGCCAGCGTAACCGCCGGGCCTTGCACAATGCGGGGCGGGAGCCCGGGAGGGCTGAGGCTGGCCAGGTGACGAGGGCAGAGGAGCCCATTTTTTGGTGTTTTCAGCCCCTCCTGGGACCAAAGTCCCCCCGCAGCAGCGTGAGGCAGTGCCCTGGAGGGAATGTACATCGGTGTGTGGAGCCAGGACCCTCAGCGACAGGGCACTTAGGGGGTGAATCTGGCTGATACCCCTGCGTGAAAAGCGTCTTCCTTCATCCCTGGCAACTCCTGCCACCACGTGATGGGGTGGGATAAAGGGACATGAGGCAGAGAATGGGCGCAACCCAAATAACCCCTGCAGCCCACCTCAAAAAGTCGCCCCGCGTTGGAAACTCCTGCGCCGCGCTCCCTGGAAGGCTGGCCCGCTGGCCTGGGAGTGAGTGGCAGGCACGCTGCCAGGGCGGGCAGCTTTGGGGAAGCCCCAATTTTGTGTCTCAGGGTGTCGACATGCCCAGACCCCGCACACACCCCTGGGGTGCCAGCAGCCGCCTGCCAGCCATGGGGACCCTCCGACGGCCACCCCGCTTGGTACCAGCACCTGTGCCGTCGTGCCAGCCCCGCACCCCGTGTCCTGCTCGGGGGCATCGGCTCCCACCTGTATCCCCCGGGGCACCGTGCCCACCCAAGTTCGTCCCCCTCGGGAGTGCCCAGCGACCTCCGAGCACCCCGGGACCGTGTGGCCACCCCTCTGCCCCCCGAGCACCCCTGGTGCCGCTGCCGGCCCTCGGGGAGCCCCACAGGGCCCGGGGGCAGGGCCCGCCTGTCCCGCCCCGTCCCGCCCCGTCCCGTCCCGTTCCGCCCCGTCCCGCCTCGCCGCTCCCGCCCGGCCCCGCTCCGCCCCGGTACGGCCCGGTACGGCACTGGAAGACCCGACAGCGCCCAGGTGAGCGCCCGATTGACCGGCATGGCTCGGAGCGACGACCGGACGGGACGGGACGGGACGGGACGGGGCGGGCAGCCGGACCCGGCCCCGCTGAGCTGGGAGGGGTGCCCGGCCGCGGGGGTACGTCGGGGTCCCTGACCCGGGGGGCTGGCAGGGGTCCCCATTGCCGACTTGGCCCCACGGGGCTCTCGGGTTCCCTGTTCCTCGGGGGGCTGGCAGGGTCGCCGCTCCCGTTCCCGGGAGGGGGCTCGGCAGGGCAGGGGTGGTCCCGGGGGACAGGGCAGGGTGGCAGGGGCAGGATGGTATTTGGGAAGAGGTTTGGTGTGGCCGATTCTCGTTGTCCGGTCTCGAGGGACCCCAGCACCCCCTGCCCCACGCCATGGGGGTCTGTGCCCTGGGGTCCTTATCTCACAGCAGCGCACAAAACCCCCTCTCTTTTATTTCTGCAGATGCGATGGTGACCCATTGTGCAGGCGCCCCAACCCCGCTCGGTGCTGAGCACCATCAATAACCCCGCACCGGTGGCGGCGTGCGGCATGGGGCCATCGTGCCACGCGTGCCTCTTGCTGGCACTTGCCCTGGCCCCGCTGGGTGATGGTGCCTGGCAGTGCCCCCGCATCCCCTACAGCTCCACCAGGAACTTCTCCGTCCCCTACGTGCTGCCCAACATCGACGCTGGCAGCCCCGTCCAGAATGTCGCCGTCTTCGCCAACTCCAGAGGCCCAGCCGCTGTCTTCGTGGCCGTTCGCAACCGTATCCTGCTGGCCAGCCCCGAGCTGCGCCTCCTCTCCGTCCTCGTCACCGGCCCGGTGGGCAGCACCGAGTGTGAGATCTGCCACCTGTGCCCAGCCACCACAGACGGCCCTGAGGACGTGGACAACGTCCTGCTGCTGCTGGACCCGCTGGAGCCGTGGCTGTACAGCTGCGGCGCGGCGCAGCACGGGCTGTGCTACCAGCACAAGCTGGAGGTGCGGGGTGGCAAGGTGGCCATCACGACCACGAACTGCCTGTACTCGGCCACGGGCAACAGCCCCGCGTACTGCCCCGACTGCGTGGCCAGCCCCTTGGGGACCAGTGCCACCGTGGTGGCCGACTTGTACGCCTCTTTCTTCTACCTCGGCTCCACCATCAACAGCAGCGTGGCGGCACGGTACAGCCCGCAGTCGGTGTCCGTCCGCAGGCTGAAGGGCACCTTGGATGGCTTTTCGGA
The DNA here is from genome assembly GCA_009806455.1 of Tetrax tetrax. Lineage (NCBI taxonomy): Eukaryota > Metazoa > Chordata > Aves > Otidiformes > Otididae > Tetrax > Tetrax tetrax. The sequence continues at coordinate 14,693 of WHYT01014849.1, read as the reverse complement.
TGATTTCCAGTGGCTGACGGTGCTGCCTCGATACCGGGACAACTACACCATCCACTATGTGCACTCCTTCACCGATGGGGACCACGTCTACTTCCTGACGGTGCAGCTGGAGCAGCCAGGTTCGGCAGCGTACCACACGCGCCTGGCACGCCTCAGCACCCACGAGCACAGCCTCCGCCGCTACCGCGAGCTCGTCCTGGACTGCCGCTTTGAGTCCAAGCGGCGGCGGCGGCGGCGGCGAAGTGGCGAAGGGGACGCTGAGCGCGATGTCGCCTACAATGTGCTGCAGGCCGCCCATGCCGCTCGCCCTGGCACCCGCCTGGCCCGCGATCTTGGCATCAACGACACTGACATGGTGCTTTTCGGTGCCTTCGCTGAGAGCCGGCCGGAGAGCCCGGTGCCGAGGGAGAACTCGGCTGTCTGCGCCTTCCCCCTCCGCCTCCTCAACCAGGCCATGGAGGAGGGCATGGAGAAGTGCTGCGGCACCGGACACCAGCCGCTGCTGCGCGGCCTCAGCTTCTTCCAGCCAGCAGAGTACTGCCCGCACAACGTGAGTCCTCCGCCCCGCGCCGTGTCCGCCCCAGGGGTCAGCTGGGACGTGGGGAGGTGGATGTGGGGCGGCGGGAAGCGCTGGTAAAGTGTGGTGGACCAGGGGGTGGGCTGGGCAGGAGGCGAGCGCCGTCGCCCAGGTGTGTGTCAGCCCCGGCTGCCGCATTTTGCCAGCCCTCCCTGCGCCGAGGAGGTAGGATGGTGGGGGGGATCCAGCCGTGCTCCCCACCCCGGGCATCCCCGTGCGGTGTGTGCCGCAGACGTGTCTCCCGGCGCGCGGGCGCGTCGCCACTTGCCCCACACCATGCCAAAACTCCCTCTCCTCGGTGTGGCTGCCCTGGGGAGCACCAGCTTCCGTCACCGTGGTGGCTGTCCCGCCGGCTTATTGATGGCCACCCCGGCTCATTCATGTGTGTGGGGGATGGAGAAGCTACGGGGCCTGGGGTCTGTGGGGTGCTTGGCCACTCCTGCCATGCCCCCCCCGGCCCTGGAGCCACCGCCTTCTCTCGGTAAATAAACCACAGGCGGAAGTGCAATTAGTCACCGGGGTTTCTCGTCTACTGCAGCCGTGGGGCAGGAACACCGTGTCCCAGGCACAAGCCTCAGCACGGCTGGGACGGGGATGGGCGGGCACCCTGGCAGGGCCCCCTCTGCAGGCAGGGTCCCAGCAAGCACCCATGATATGAGTTTCGGCGTTCTCAGCCAGGCATGGGGTGAGGCGCAGCCACATCCCCTCCTCTTCCCACGCGCGGAGCAGACAGCTCACTGCCGCTGACTCAGGGCGCTGGCAGGGAGAGCTGGGAACAGACCCCCGGCCTGGCGCGTTGCTGGGTGGCCAGTGGGGACCCCCTGGTGCCTGCTGTCCCCCTTCATCCCCAGCGCCCCCCAAGCCCTGGGAACGGAGAGGGCTGGCTTTGGGGTGCTCGCCCTGCAGTGCCGATATCGATAACGATATCCAGATGGAGCAGGAGGGGAGGGCAGGATCTGACGCTGCATGGGAGGGGCCATCCATTTGTTTTTTCCCCCAAAATTTTCCCAGCCTGGGGGGGGAGCTTGGGCAATCGGGCACTCCCCAAAATGTCTCACAACTGGGGCTGATGCCCACCCACAAGGTGACTGGGGGGGGTCGGGGTGCTGGGGCTGGCTTCCAGGCACCCACCCCGCACTCGGTCGCAGGTGAACCTCTCAGCTCCGGTGGCCGACACCAGCTGCTGGGACCAGCCCACCCTCGTCCCCGCCACCTCCCATAAGGTGGACCTGTTCAACGGGCACCTGGCCGGCGTCCTCCTCACCTCCATCTTCGTCACCGCCCTGGGGGATGTCACCGTGGCCCACCTGGGCACGGCCGAGGGACGCATCTTCCAGGTGGGACGGGGCGGCTGGGTGGGGCGGGGAGCTCCCGGTGGAGTGTGGGGCGTGCTCAGCCCCCCGCCCTGCCCCGCTGCAGATGGTGCTCCAGCGCTCCAGCTCCTACGTCATCACCTTGGCCAACTTCTCCCTGGGGGAGCCGGGGCCGGTGCGAGGTGCCATGGGGCTGCAGAGCCGCTCGCTCTTCTTCGCCGCCGGCACCAAGGTGAGTGGAGAGGTCCAGGGGGGGCGGGGTGGGCGTTCAGCCCCCCACACACCCGCTCACCTCCGCTTTTCATCCTTCAGGTGTGGCACCTGAACGTCACCGGCCCCGGCTGCCGCCACTTCTCCACGTGCCAACGCTGCCTGCGGGCTGAGCGCTTCATGGGCTGCGGCTGGTGCGGGGACGCGTGCACGCGCCGCCACGAGTGCGCCGGCCCCTGGGTCCAGGACAGCTGCCCACCCGTTCTCACCGACGTAGGTCTGCGCCGCCGTCCCCCCTGCACCCCACATCTCCCAGGCGCTCGGGTGGGGAGGGAGGTAGCAAATGGCAGTGGCATGTGGTAGGCCCTTTGCTCCGTATGGAGACCCCCTCCTCGGAACGGGTGTTGCACCCACCGGGGAAGGGGCTTTCTGGACCCGAAAGTGGGTGCTTCTCCCACAGTTCCACCCCCGGAGCGCCCCGCTGCGGGGCCGGACGCGGGTGACGCTCTGCGGCATGACCTTCCGCTCCCACCTGGACCCTGACCCCCGCCACAGCCCCCCTGGTGCCTACTGGGTGAGGGTGGGACGTCGAGGCTGCGCCGTGCTGCCGGAGGAGAGCAGGAGTCACAGGTGTGTCATGGTGCATAGCGGCTTAGAGGGGTCCGGGGCTGCCCCCTCGTCCTGGGGCTGACCCCCCATCACCGCCCCGCAGACCCCTGCCCACCTCCCGCCACAAGGACTTTGTGGACATGCTGGTGTGCGAGCTGGAGCCGGGGGGCCCGGCAGCGGTGGGGGGCCTGGCCGACGTGGTGCTCACCGTGGAGGAACCCGCTGGACCCTCCGGCTTCCGTGTCCGTGGCTCAGCCGCCCTCGGTGGCTTCGTCTTTGTGGTACGGCCCCGTGCTGGCAGTCACCCCTGGCAGGGTTTGGGGTGAAGGGGGGGAATTTGGCTCACCCACCCACTCCACCTCTGCCCAGGAGCCCCACATCAGTGCCCTGGACCCCCCATTTGGCCCCCGGAGGGGTGGCACCCACCTCTTGCTCCGTGGCACCCACCTCTCGGCAGGGAGCAGCTGGCAGGTGATGGTCAACGGCTCCGAGTGCCCCTTGGCCGCACAGCCCAGGTATGTCCCTCGCCAGGCACAGCGGGGTCCCTGGCACAGGGCCGGGCACGGGGACCCCCTGCGTGCTCCCACCATCCCCACCAGCCACGGCCGCCATGTCCCCAGCCAGGGCAACGGGGCGATTGGGTGCATGGCTCCCGCCGCCGATGGCCTGGGCGCAGCCCCGGTGACCCTGTGGATTGACGGGGAGGAGTTCCCAGCCCCCCTGCCCTTCCAGTACCGTCCGGACCCCTTCGTCTCGGCCGTCATCCCCAGCTGCAGCTATGAGTGAGTGATGGGCTCCCTTCCCCCGGGTGGGGGACACTCCCAACCTCCCCACCGCCCCGGCCGGGCTGGATGCTGTGCTGGGGACCATGTGCACCCCAGGGACCACCCTAACCCTGGGTGACGGGACCTTGCACCCCTGACCCCTGCCTGCTGCAGGGGCTCGATGCTCACCATCATGGGCGCCCACCTGGATTCGGTGTATCGTGCCAAGATTCGCTTCGAAGCCAGCGGTGCGAGGACTGAGGCCACGGTAAGCGCCGGGACGGGAGGCTGTCACCCCCCTCACCCCAATCCCCTGGGTGCCGTGCCAGTGCCCAGCATCCCCCTGCCCGCAGGAGTGCGAGGGCCCACGGGTGCCAGAGCGGCTGCTGTGCCGCAGCCCGGCCTTTCCCTTCGAGAGCAAAGTGGAGACGGCGCTGGGCAACCTGAGCGTGCTGCTGGACGGTGCCTCCGGCCGCTGGCTCTTCCGCCTCCGCTACTACCCCCGGCCCAAGGTCTACCCCTTGGAGCAGGAGGGCGGACGCTTCCGCCTCAAGCCTGGGGACAATGAGATCGAGGTGCACGTACGTGGGGCGGTGGGGTGAGCTGGGGTTGGGGTGGGGGTCCTGCTGCTGGGACCACGGGGCTCAGGGCGCTGTGGTCCGGACAGCAATTGGGGCTGGACGCCGTGGCTGCCTGCGTCAACGTCACCATGACGGTGGGGGGACAGGACTGCCACCCCAACGTGCTGAAGAATGAGGTGACGTGCCGCCTGCCCCGCAAGCTGCAGCTGCCCCCGGACGGGGCTCCCGTGGAGGTAGGCACCCCCCGAGTGGGCGACCCCACTCCGGTGTCACCCACCCCGTCCCCGCTGAGCCCCCCCGCACTCCCAGATCTGCATGAACGGCGAATGCGAGGCGCTGGGCTGGGTGCTGCCCGCCGCCGCCTCGCTGGACCTGGCCGCCAGCCTGGCCCTGGGCACCAGCGTCACCTTCCTGGTCTGCTGCGTCCTGGCCGCCATCCTGCTCCACTGGCGCTGGAGGAAGAGTAGGGGTGAGTGCCGCCCTCACTGGGCATTCCACCGCCTCCTGGACCCCCGCCCACCCCGCTGCTCCCCACAGGGACTGAGAACCTGGAGCTGCTGGTGCAGCCCGGCCGCAGCGACCCCCCCGCCACCACCCAGCGCCCCGGCGTCGACTACAGGGAGGTGCTGGGTAAGCTGGGTGTCACTGGTGGGTGGTGGGGCACTGGGTGCCAGCCCAGCCCCTCACCTTGCCTCTACCCATCCTGGCAGTGCTGCCTGCGGCGGGCAGTCCCGGTCTGGTGGGTCCCCGAGCGCGCTTCGCCGCTGCCGGTGTCGGTGCTGGTGTGGCGGGCGGTGGGTCCCCCGCGCCCCTGCTCAGGGCCACGTCCTGCTGCCCGGAGGACCTGCGGCCCGAGCTGCTGGAGGAGGTGAAGGACATCCTCATCCCCGAGGAGCGGCTCGTCACCCACCGCCACCGGGTCATCGGCAAAGGTGACACCGCACCCCCAATTTGGCTGCGGCGTCGCCAGCTCGCTGTGTAGGGTGCCGGCTTCATGCCGGCTTCATGCCGCCTGTCCCCGCAGGGCACTTTGGCAGTGTCTACCACGGCACCTACATGGACCCGCTGCTGGGGGACATCCACTGTGCCGTCAAGTCCCTGCACCGTGAGTAGTGCCCGCTCCCATGGTGTGGTACTGCGGCGCGGAGGTGGGGTGCCCCACGGCTTGGCTCTTGGCAGGCATCACGGACGTGGAGGAGGTAGAGGAATTCCTGCGCGAGGGCATCCTCATGAAGAGCTTCCACCACCCCCAGGTGCTCTCGCTGCTGGGGGTGTGCCTGCCCCGCCGCGGGCTGCCCCTCGTCGTCCTGCCCTACATGCGCCATGGGGACCTGCGCCACTTCATCCGCGCCCAGGAGCGGGTAGGGGGGTGCCCTGTGGGGGGCGGGGCCAGTGGGGGGCCATGGTCGCCCCGCTCACCACTCCCATCCCGCAGAGCCCCACGGTGAAGGACCTCATCGGCTTCGGGCTGCAGGTGGCCCTGGGCATGGAGTACTTGGCCCAGAAGAAATTTGTGCATCGGGACCTGGCGGCCAGGAACTGCATGTGGGTGCGGCCGAACCCTCCAGATCCCCACCCATGGGGTCACCTCGTGGGCATCGACCACCATCCCCCAAAAAACCCGTGTCCCGCAGGCTGGATGAGACGCTGACGGTGAAGGTGGCTGACTTCGGGCTGGCGCGGGATGTGTTCGGCAAAGAGTACTACAGCATCCGGCAGCACCGCCACGCCAAGCTGCCCGTCAAGTGGATGGCGCTGGAGAGCCTCCAGACCCAAAAATTCACCACCAAGTCGGACG
>WHYT01014848.1:126190-136541 GCA_009806455.1 Tetrax tetrax | reverse complement strand
CAACCTGTTCCAGTGCTCTACAACTCTCATTGTAAAAAATTTTTTTCTAATATCTAATCTAAATCTACCTCCCTCTAATTTAAACCCATTACCCCTTGTCCTATCACAACAGGCCCTACTGAACAGTCTCTCCCCATCTTTCCTGTAGGCCCCCTTGAGGTACTGGAAGACCGCTATCAGGTCTCCCCCGAGCCTCCTCTTCTCCAGGCTGAACAGCCCCAACTCTCAGAGGAGAGGTGCTCCAGCCCTCTGATCATCTTAGTGGCCCTCCTCTGGACCCTCTTCAACTGGTCCATGTCCTTCTTATGTTGAGTGCTCCAGAACTGGACGCAGTACTCCAGGTGGGGTCTCACCAGGGCAGAGTAGAGGGGGAGAGGATGCGGTTGGCCTTCTGGGCCACAAGGGTGCATTCCTGCCTGATGTTGAGCTTCTCATCCACCATAACTCCCAAGTCCTTCTCCTCAGGGCTGCTCTCAATCTATTCTCCGCCCAGCCTGTATTTGTGCCTGGGATTGCCACGACCCAGGTGCAGGACCTTGCACTTGGCCTTCATGAGGTTTGCATGGGTCCGCCTCTCCAGCCTGTCCAGGTCCCTCTGGATGGCATCCCTCCCTTCCAGAGTGTCAAAGGCACCACACAGCTTGGTGTCATCGGCGAACTTGCTGAGGATTCCCTCTGTCCTACTGTCCCTGTCACCGACAAAGATGTTGAACAGGACCGGGCCCAACACGGACCCCTGAGGGACGCCACTGGTGACCGGTCTCCACTTGGACATTGAGCCGTTGACCACCACTCTCTGAGTGCGGCCATCCAGCCAACTCCTTATCCACCGAGTGGTCCATCCATCAAAGCCATGCCTCTCTAGTTTAGAGAGAAGGATGTCGTGTGGGACAGTGTCAAAAGCTTTGCACAAGTCCAGGTAGATGATATCCGTTGCTCGTCCCTTGTCCACCGATGCTGTCACCCCATCATAGAAGACCACCAAATTGGTCAGGCACGATCTGCCCTTGGTGAAGCCATGTTGGCTGTCACCAGCCACCTCCTTGCTTTCCATGTGCCTTAGCATGATTTGTCCTGACACAAGTAATAAAAAGGAGAATCATAGAATGGTTAGGGTTGGAAGGGGCCTTTAAAGGTCACCTAGTCCAACCCACCTGCAAGGAGCAGGGACATCTCCAACCAGATCGGGTTGCTCAGAGCCTCATCCAACCTGGCCTTGAATGTTTCCAGGGATGGGGCATCCACCACCTCTCTGAGAGGCAACCTGTGCCAGTGTTCCACCACCCTCATTGTAAAGAATTTTTTCTTAATGTCTAATCTGAATCTGCCTCCCTCTATTTTAAAACCATTGCCCCTTGTCCTGTTGCAACAGGCCCCGCTGAAGAGCTCTTTGTCTTTCTTGTAGGGCCCCTTTAGGTACTGGAAACCTGTTATAAGGTCTCCCCAGAGCCTTCTCTTCTCCAGGCTGAACAGCCCCAACTCTCTCAGCCTGGCCTCATAGGAGAGGTGCTCCAGCCCTCTGAGCATCTCCATGGCCCTCCTCTGGACCCTCTCCAACTGGTCCACGTCCTTCTTATGCTGGAGGCTATAAAGCTGGACACAGGACTCCAGGTGGGGTCTCATGAGAGGGGAGTAGAGGTGCAGAATCACCTCCCTCGACCTGCTGGCCACAAATATTTAAAGAGGAGGTGATTTTAACTGCAACATAAAACTGCAGAAGTGACAGTACTGTGTCAGACTTTGATTAGGTTTATGTACACACAGAGGCAAACTTTTCCTTTTAAAACCACTTCATATTTTGGTGGAAAAGCTTGTGCTGCCTGCTGGGGAAGTGGGTTGTGTTGTGCAGGAACAAGATTGTTAAAACTTTTTGCTTTCTAAAAGTGAGAATCTGGTCCACTCTTTGGTCTTTATAATGCCTAGTATTTTGTTGGTTTGGGTTTTTTGATAGTGTGGAAGCATGTTTTGAGGTTCTTCAAGTTTGAACTGGATTCTAGGAGTGAAATAAAAAAAAAAGAGGTGAGCTTTGTTACTATTCATACTCATAATTCTTGTTCCCTCTCCTCTTTTTATTTCCTTATTTTGAAAGGGTCCTCGGAGGCAAGCCATGAAGGAACTATCAACTGATTTAGCTAAATATCAGCGATGGCTAATTAAAAGCAAGATGAAGGCATTCTATGCACCAGTGCATGCAGAGGACTTGAGGGATGGAGGACAATACTTAATGCAGGTACACCTCTCTCTTTGTTTTCTTTTTCTTTCTTTTTTTTTTTTTTTAATGAAAGTGATGAAGTTGAACATCAAAACTGGAAGTATTTTTATACTTTTAAGTATTTTCATTTTGCAAAGTTATCTTAAAACTTCAAAAAAAACTTTTTATTTTCTGTTTAAGAAAATAATAGAACCTTTACTTGTTTTAGTAACATGGTTTTTAAAAAAATATTTGTTGTCCTTCTTAGGCTGCTGGTCTGGGTAGAATGAGACCTAACACCCTTGTTGTTGGATTTAAGAAAAACTGGAGACAAAGTGACATGAGAGATGTTGAAACCTATATCAATTTATTCCAGTAAGTAGAAATTGTGGAGGTGTAGCTTTTACGTTCCATTTCAGTATGACTACTAATAAGGCAAGAAGATCTTTGTTGCATGAAGTCTCTTTCAGATAGCCTCAGATTTTCCATATTGCTGATCCAGCAGTCTTCAATACCTTGTTATTTTCTGATACGGAAGTTAATAAGCAAATCTTTACAATTTAAACAGATTAGATTTCTGTACAATACCTCTTTCTGCTTTTAGAAAGAGTTGTGGCAGTGGTCTGAGGTTTAAGAGTTAGATGTCTTTAGAGATGAAACTAGTGTCTTATGTGCCAGTCTGCTAAATTCCTTAAAGCATAGTTTCTATTGAAAGCAGGGCTTTTCCTACACTACTTCTGTACATATTAAGTGCAGTAGAGAAGAATCAACTCTTATGCTGAAGTTCTATCTTCATTAAACCTTGCTGTCATATACAAGAGATGTTTTACTTCCTTTGAGTGTCAGTGCTGTGTATCTCATAATACAGTAGCCAAAGAGGAGATGGGGAAAGGAAAACCCAGTGTAATTTGACAGCACTGAAAGACAGACCAGTTCTGACTGAAAAATTTAACAGAATAACTTGTGCTACAAACAGTTAAGAAAACAAAAACTTGCTTCTTGCACTTATACAGAGGGGTTTTTGTTTTCCTTGTATGTTGCTTAATCTTCTTCATTTGCACTTTACACTTCTCATTTACTGTGCATTTAAAAGAAAGGATGGGGAGTTACAGGCAGAAATTAGAAAAGGAAAAAAAATCATACCCTCCCACTCTCACAGCTCCTTAAGAGATAAGCAGGAGCACCAAATGCAGTGAAAAATAAGGAAACATGTTGGTTCGTTTTCGGTTTTTCTTTTTTTCTGATTTTATTTTGGAACGGCGTGTGTTGGAAGATCTGTCAAGGTCAACAAGTCATGTGCTTCTTCACATCCTAAAAGAGAAACCTCAGGAGGTAATAACTGTAGGTCAAGCATATTTCTGGAAAATCTCTGGAGAATTGAAAGTTTCTGAAGCACACAATAGAAACACATCTAATCTGTACAGATTTAACAAATTAAACAGTGAATTTAAAATGTTCACTAATAGACAAAATGTGTTCTTAGATCAACCTCATTTTTCTTGCATTTATTTTAGAATATCTTGATACTTTGAACATTTCTAACCAAGTATTTCTACTTCTAAAGAGAATTGTTTAATGAATGAAATCTTGAAAAATTTCTGTCTGTGGAAATGACATGGGAGGGAGTTCTCTGATTTATGGTTGTTTGTAATTGTGTATTTAAAGGACTGATGATTAATGGCTAATGCAAGCTGCATGATATGGTTAAGTTCATGTTTTTCTGTCTTACACCTTGGGAATTTTTGTCCTTCATTTTACTCCACTTTTACGCAACCATTTATTTAGGCTTTTTGCTTGTTTCTACAGTAATGAAGTTTTCTCTCTTTATTTTTCTAAAGAGGTGAGATCCTTCCCCATCAGATAGAATGGGAATAGGCACATTAGAGCTAACTTATAGCTAATTTGATTCCAAATTACCAGTTTATTTTTTGGAAGTTTAAATGGCAATGCTTGATCACGGGAATTTATTCAAAGAGGGTGTGTACCGTAGGTCCTTTGGGAAAGAAATAGTTGTAAAATATTTTGGTTTTGTTCTTTTTGTTTAGTGATGCCTTTGATGTTCAGTATGGTGTAGTTGTCCTCCGCTTAAAGGAGGGCCTGGACATTTCTCACCTTCAGGGCCAAGGTAAGATTTATTTTGTTTTGTCTGGAAAATAGTTGTTCTAATACCCTTTTAATACTGCTTTCTGAAAATATTAAATAAAAGTAAATTATTTGTTGTAGTTTAGCCCTGCTTGGGACCAAACTATACAGCCTCTTGCTCACTCCCCCCACCCTCCAAGGGAATAGGGAGACATAATATATGAAAAAAAGCTCAAGGTTTGAGATAAGGACAGAGAGGGTTCCTTAAAGTTACTGTTATGGGAAAAACAGGCTTGACTTGAGGAAAACTATTTGTTTATTCTTAAAACCAAAGCAGAATAATAAGAAAGAGAACAAGATAACTTCCCCCCAGCCCCCCTCTTCCCAGGCTTAACATTATCTCTACCTCCTTCCCCCTCCCAAGCAGCACAGAGAGGAAGAGAGAGTGGGGGTTATGGTCAGTCCATCACCTGTCGCTTTATGCTGCTGCGTCCTCCTCGGGGAAAGAACTCCTCTCGTTCCTCCCCTGCTCCTTCGTGGGGTCCCTCCCACGGGCCACAGTCCTTTGTGAAACTGCTCCGGAGTGGGTTATCTCTTCCATGAGGTGCAGTCCCTCCAGAACAGCTGCCCCAGCACAGGCCCTCCATGGGCCACAGCCTCCTTATAAACATCACTCTCCTTATAAAAATCACTGAAATTAGCAAGTCTGAAATGTAAAATAAGAATAACCCATGTTCGGAAACAGAACTTGTTTTTTTTCTGTTTTGTGTTTCAAGTTTCTGTATTTATAAACTGTATATAGGTGCTCCCTGAGGATTTACTATTTTACTGAAACAAATGAGAGGCTGACATATTGGTGTCAAGTATTTTAGACTTAAGTCTAGAAATTGTGTAAATCACAACAAATACTGCATGATCCAAGAATGCTATGGGTCTGGTGTGGGTTGTTGACCTCTACACACACTAATTTAGAGACCTCAGCTGTAATCTGTCTCAAGCTTGGAAAGGTTTTCCATTATCAATGTAGAAGACTTAATTAAGCTTCGTAGGTAGTGGTCTTAAGCTGAATGGTCTAATTTTAGTTAAACTTGAAGCAGAATAATGAAGGAAGCCTGTGAGCTTTGGTAGCAACTGGCTACTGAATTGGTAATATCAAATTTGTTTACAGCTTGTTCCATAGAATGTTGCTACACTGAGGAAGAGCACTTGTGACGGAAGCTCTGTAGGGGAGGCATACTCCTGAGGGGGGTTGTTCTTTCACTGGAAACATGAATTTCTTAGATCTGGAGAGAGGCAGAGAGCCTGTCACTGTGTGTAGGAGGACACAGGAGTATGAGAAATGGCAGGGAGTGAACCTGCAGTGTGAAAACAACACTGAGAAGACTGGGAAATATAACACCAAGGTGGCTTAGTGTCCCCTGGGGACTGGGAGTTTGCTGTAACTCGGCCAGCTACCAAGTAGCTCCACTGAAGCCAAACCTGGAAAAAAAACTTACCTGTGAGCTGTACTTGGTCTGTGCCTTGTGTAAGGCTTGCCTTCCTCTTGGAGTTAGGGTGGAAATGGAAAATGTTTCACCAAGTGATTTTTATTTTTTTTTTTTTCCCTTTGTCTTCCTGGTTGTACTTCCTCAGTATTAGCTAGCTCTGCGTTATATAAAGCCTGCAGTAATGCAATCAACACCCAAAACCTGGGGAGGAAGTTGCAGGAAATTACAGCTCTACTCAGAGGAGTTTGAACAGTGAAGCAGTTTGTATGTGTTTTTGTTGTTTTCTGCCTTTTTTTTTTTTTTTTTTTTTTTTTTTTTTTTTTTTTTTTTTTTTTTTTTTTTTTTTTTTTTTTTTTTTTTTTTTTTTTTTTTTTTTTTTTTTTTTTTTTTTTTTAAATTTCCTTCTCCTTTGCCATAGCATAAGAGTTGCAGTAGGGTTTAACCAGCTGTGAGCTATCTAAGTATAGTCACATACCTCTATTGATAACATTTGGAAAAGCTAAGTAGTTTATAATGTGTTTCTTTGCTTTCTCAAAGAAGAGTTATTGTCATCCCAAGAAAAATCTCCATGTACCAAGGATGTCATAGTAAAAGTGGATTATAGCAAGAAGTCAGAGATGGACACGTCTATAGCTTTTGCACCATCATCTAGTGAAAGAACTCCTGCTCTACATAAAGGTAATGTGCTAGTTAGCAATGACATTTAAGTTCCCACTCTTTATCTCTGTCATTCTGTCTTCAGTTCCTCTCTTCCTCTCACCAAAGAATTATTAAAGAGTTTTTTTATCTGTGGAACAGAACTGTCATGCTTTTCTAGCTGCTCATGTCTAATCACTTGAGTACTTCAAATTAGAGCTTACCACATCTAGTCCCCTAAATAACACAGGTGGTAGACAGTAACCTACAATGGATTTTTTTTTAACAATTGTTAATGAGTTTGACAGGCATTAAAAATGGCTTGAGAATCGTGCCACACCTCTATATAATAAGTGTGATTTGAAGACTGCTAAATTTATGAAGTTCTTTTTTCACCTCAGACTAGAATGTTATATGCCTGTTAACAGACACAAATCATTCATTGACATGAGAATAACTAACTTTCCTCTTCTTTTTAAAGTAAAAGCTTGGAATGACTTGACAATTAAGTGAGCAATGTGATTCTTTATGTGTGTTGTTTTTTAAAGTACAAATAAATCTCAGGGTTTGGTAGACTGCATTTGTGTGTTTTTCTTTGTATGAAAATCCATTTCATTTTACATCTTTATTTTCTATTTTTTTTTATATACCTAGTAGTGTTTTCGTTAACATCACAAAGGAAATTAACCTTTTTATTTTGTATCTTTAAAAATCTTCCAGAGGAGGACGAGGATGGAAAGACTCCAACACAACCACTGTTGAAAAAAGGCAGGCATTTTCCACCTTTTTGTGTTAAATCATTCTTTTGCATTGTTAATTTCAGTTTTTCTTTTGTACTCCTTTCAACACATATATATATGAGAGAGAGGAAAATATCAACCATGCAGTGTTAATTTGTTTCTTCATATCGTCTCTGGAATGTGCTTTGTCTTTAGGGATTAGGCTATGGAAAAATGCAACTTGTGGAAATTCCCAGAACAAGTTGCTATGGAGAAAGGATTGTGCTATGAATGTTGGATTATTATTTTTTTTTTTAAACTTTTGTTCTTAAGTAACATTTTAAATGTGTTCAGGAGCTTGCTCAGGTCTCTGTGTCTCAGGTTTCTGTCTCGGTCCTTACTTGATAAAGAAGTAAGGGAAATGCTATCTACTGGTATAGTGGATGTGCTCCCTTCAGTCTGTTCAGTAGATATGCTAAAGCTGTAGTTGTTGCTGTGTTACTTGGAATTGTTCAACAGTTTGCAAATTTGGGCATGATGTAGCCGCTTGGTGAGATTAACATCTGAAATAAGGTGAAGTAGTCATTCAAACAAACAGCATTTTGAGAGATGAATTGAGCAGTTTTCACTTCCTGGTTTATTTCAGAATTTTTGAGTTAATGAAATATTTTTACCTTAACTAAGATTCATCTAACTTTTTTGACATTTTCTTCGTAATTTCAACAGCTAGGAGCTGTTGTGTTTTAATAATGAAAAGTGAAATGATATCTTGAAGCACAAGTTTGGAAGAAGTCCCAGTATGCAGTAAATTAGTATATTAAAGTAAATCAGACACAGATGTACTGTAAATTTAAAAATTCCTAATGAAATAAGGACTGAAATGAATATGAGACTCCTGGCTCTTGTCCAAACTGAGGTTTTAATTAAGGGAAAGGGGTTAGTTTTTTCTGTAGTTGTAAAAAAAAAAAAATATACTTCCCTATATTAATCTAATTTAAAATGCCGTTATTGTCCTGTTCTCAGCAAATCCAGTAACTTTGTTATGCAGCATAGCCTGTCATAGAACCAGCTTTTATTTTCCCCACATGCTTAAAGGAAAACTGATTTAAGGAAAGAAGAAAATTGCCTAGGACATGGTATTTACTTGTAAATTACTATCTAACTCTTTTAGGGGAAGTTTTGTCACATACAAGAGGTAGCAACAGTGCATGACTTAATGCTCTGAAGTATGTGTGCAAGTTTAGTTAAATTGTCCAGACAAATGACTGTGTAATGATCTTACAGATCCTTTATTTGTCAAATGTCTGCTAAATGACTTTGAGATTTAAATTGTTAACTGCTGAAGTTTTGAGTTTGCAGACTTCCTAAATACAGCTCAATCCACATGCATTCAATCAAAATTTGGAGTCAGGTTAGGGGGAAGAAACTATTTTTATTTAAATTTAGAGATATCACAGAAAATTAAGTTGCATTGGGTGAATTTTCAGGGTGATTAAGCAAAACACTTCAAGAATGAAATCTCGTCATACTTTTTTCCAGATTCAAAGAGCCTATCTTCTCCTTTGAACTTGGCTGACCAAAGACTTCTTGATGCTAGTACTCAATTTCAGAAGAAACAAGGCAAAAGCAATATTGATGTCTGGTGGCTCTTCGATGATGGAGGTAAGGTGCTTTATTCTTTAAAAACAAATGTTGAAAAAAAAAAATCTATTGAACAGATTTTGAATTAATTGTTACTGGACATCTTTCAGTCCATATATAGATTACAAGTCTGTACTATTAAACTCTATCACAATACTATGTTTTCTGAACTCATTCCCAAATTCTGGTCAAAATGCAGGTTTGACACTGTTGATACCATATCTTCTTACAACCAAGAAGAAGTGGAAGGACTGTAAGATCAGGGTGTTCATTGGTGGAAAAATAAACAGGATTGATCATGACAGAAGAGCGTAAGTTTACTCTTTAAAATTTAATTTCAAATGCTAATAGAGTATGTTGCACAATAGATTACTTTCTCTTCCTGTTAACCTTCTTTCAATTTTTCTTTGGTTGAGGTGTAATCATATTCTATTCCCTTTCTCCCAGATTGTTTTGGATGAGATACCTCAAGTTAAGCTATCTTTTTCTGCAGCATTGTCTGATACCTAATACTTTCAGGTTTTTTTCTGAGATTATCGTTAAAAGAGAGCCCTTCTCTTCGTTTTATGGTTTTGAAATGTTTTGGTTTTTGCTTTTCCAAAGCATGTTGTTGAATAGCCATACGTCAGGCCAATTTGATTCCCACCTCCATCACATCTTAGTTGCCTTTCTTCCTTAACTAGTGTTTTTATTACCGAGCACATCTGTTTAGCCTGTGAGTAATTAAAAATCTGGTCATGCAAAAAGGCTTATTTTTCTTTTCCAGGATGGCTACTTTGCTCAGCAAGTTTCGGATAGACTTCTCGGACATTATGGTTCTTGGGGATATTAATACTAAGCCAAAGAAAGAAAAGTAAGTCTCAAAAAACCACAACTTGTTTGTTGAATTAAATTTTAAAATTGCTTGGACTTTTAATTTACATAGGAATGATCATACATGTGATATTTCTGATTTTCAAGTTTAAAAAAATATTAATTGTAGATGACTTTCAGTACAAATTTATAACAGAAAGTGTAAGATCTAAACATATTATCTTCCTTTCCCTTCAAGTTTTATTTAATATACTGAAGTTTTAAAAGTATCTTTTACATGGATACACATGTATCTGAATAATTTGATGTAATGCAAATTAGGAAATACTATTTCACAACTTACATAATAGTAAATGCTAATATGTGTTATATTTATACCCTACTTTTTCATCAGCTTTTCTTAAATGTGTAGAATATAGCAAGCAACTAAAACAGTAGAGTACTTCTGATGCTTGTCTTTGCTTGTGGGAGCCTCCTACTGTAAAATGAGTGAACATAGAGATAGCACACACTTATGCATATGAAGTTGAGATCGTAGAATTACATAGAAACATACTGTCAGAAAAAATATACCATGGATCACTTCTATGAAATAAAATAATTCTATTTCTGTAGATACATTCCCCACAATATATCCAAAACCCTTTTAAGATATCAGTTGGCTTAACAAGAGCTGTATACTAAGTGGAGGAAGACTTATTTTTAACAGTTGCTGTGCAGTATAATAGAATATTGTTACTACTTCTCTTTGTTCAGCCAAAAAAAAAAAAAAAAAAAAAAAA
>WHYT01014848.1:33710-114626 GCA_009806455.1 Tetrax tetrax | reverse complement strand
TTTTTTTTTTTTTTTTTTTTTTTTTTTTTTTTTTTTTTTTTTTTTTTGTGACATGTAAACTTCTCCGCCTTCAAATTTAGTTCTGAAGAATTTACTGTTAGTTACTATACATTTTCTAAGGAGGTACTCTTCAACTTTCAAACAATTATGTAAAACTCTAGCAAAAGTTTTTAATTTTTTTTTAAACTGGCTAAGACTTTTTATTTAAATGCATTATTAACTTTATATTTAGTTGCATGATGAACAGCGAAAACTCTTACAGATACCCTAACTGTTTGAATTATGTCTGCAAATAGCTGATTTGGTGTTCTGACTGCACTTGTGAATGTGAAAAAGTTCACTTTCACTTGTGGCAGTGAAAAAATTTAGGTTCACTTTATTTTCACATGGTAATAAAACTTACTTTCTGATACCGTGCAAATAATTGCTGACATGTAGACTGATCTGTTTTAATACGGCTGTTCACTTAATCATTGCAGTATTGCAGCTTTTGAAGAAATGATAGAGCCCTTCCGACTTCATGAAGATGATAAAGAACAAGAAGTTGCTGATAAAATGAAGGAGGATGAACCATGGAGGATAACAGATAATGAGCTTGAGCTTTACAAAACAAAGGTTCTGTATTCTTTAGTGTTTGGTTAAATGTTGCTAAACTTTTTTCCTGCTGCTGCAAATTGTGTATGTGATATCAGTGAGTTCATTCTTGTTACTCTGTCTCTTCCGTACTGGTTTTTATGAGTAGCTGATGGAAAGCAGCATCTAAAACCTTTTAGGTGGTTCACCAGAAATCCCAAATGTTTCTTCATTCTGAGGGGGGAGCTAAACCGCTTTTCTGCAGTATTTCAGCAGTTAATTTAGAAGAATATAGTCTACGATCAGCTGTTTGACTTTTTTGGACCAAACTATTTTTTTTGTTGTTTTCTTCATTATTAAAAAAACCACAGACACACCACAACTAATTGTGGTGTTAAGGACTAGTGAAAGGCTTGACATTTTCCCCAAGCAGTTGTGCCCTTAAGAGACATCAGAAGTATTCAGGTATTCCTTCTCAGGTGCTTCTGTGGAGGAGACTCAGGAAGCATCTCATAACAGGATGCCGATACAGACAAATGTCTAAAGAAAGACTGGTTAAAGTTTCAGTGATGTGAAGTTCTTCAAGATGGTCCGGAGTGTATTGCTCCCTTATTGTCCTTTTCCTGTCCGGGTTTTTAAAACTTCTGTGAGGATTTGCAGTAGAAATGGGGATGGTAGGTCATTCTGCATTGTAAGGTAGAAAAAGCAGGAGTCTGTTTAACAGGTAGGTACAGATTGACAGGCAGCTGCTGCTGAAATCTCTTAACTGCATATTACTAAGGGGAAGATTTCTATAAAGTACAGTTACTTCAACTGCTTGATGCCTTGCTGTTCCTCACTGTCTGCAAACACCGCAGAAACTCATTTCAGTGAGGTAACTGAAGTGATTGTCTGCTGATAGTTTGTTTCTACAGACGCTGGCCCACAGGCTAACTACATTTTGGCTCATCTGAGGGCAACAGAACTATAAGAAAAGGTTAACTCAAAATGTTTGCTAGAAAGTTAGTTGACATAAAAAGAAGCTACTGGGGAAGCTACCTCAAATGTTAAGATGGGATAAGGAGTAAAAAAAGGGAGACCTATTACGGAGATAGGCTTACCAAATGAATATGGGGCTTTGCTTCTGCAAGACCTGCTCGCTATGACCTTTTAGCATATGGTTAAAAGAACCTTGAAGGGAGCATAAGGGGCTCTTGCCTCCAGGAGTTACGGAGGATGGCATCATTTTTAGAGGAATTTTTTTATCTTTTTTATCTTAAATTTAGTTTTCATAGTACTTGGCTTATTTGCACACTGTAAGCTTACTGCTTTCTTCTCTCCCAGCCTTGCAACTATAGATATTTGGAAAAGAGAACGT
This sequence comes from Tetrax tetrax, assembly GCA_009806455.1. Classification (NCBI taxonomy): domain Eukaryota; kingdom Metazoa; phylum Chordata; class Aves; order Otidiformes; family Otididae; genus Tetrax; species Tetrax tetrax. The sequence continues at coordinate 112,696 of WHYT01014848.1, read as the reverse complement.
TGCCAAACTGAGGTGGAAGTGCATGCTTTCTATAAATGACTCATACCAGTTGATCATAACTGGTTTTCATTTTTCTTGAATAAATTAACGTTTTGTAGTTTTATATAAAAAATCTTCCTAACAAGTTTCATTTTAATTACAGACTTATCGCCAGATTAGGCTAAATGAGTTGCTGAAAGAACATTCAAGTACAGCTAACATAATTGTCATGTAAGTAAATTATTTGTACCGTTATCCTAATTGATATATAAGTGTAATTTGAAATACGTAAATGTAGATGATTAGGAAAAAGCCTGTGCCTTGGCATTAAATTACAGAAATACTCAAGGAGGTTTCAGTGTTGGAAGTATTTATTAGAAATACAGACCTACTATACTAATTAATGAAAAAGGGCTTGTGTAGTTTTGTGCTTCTAGTGCCCTGCTTTAAGTGTTTAGCTCCACGTTTGTACTGTGGCTCAGGATTCTCACATTCCTTCCACTCCCACATTTTTAAATCTTGAAGAGTCTTTCAAGAAACTGTCTTCAACTGAGGAGAATTCTCCATGAAGCTACCTAAAATACAAAATGGTGGTCAGAGGCCAGAAGTGAGGGGTAAATAGATGTACAGGCCTGTGGTGCTTAAGATATGAACTCTCAACTAATTAACTGAATTCTGGTGGGTGGGGGGAGGGACACGGGGGACGGACCAAACCACAAACTGAAAAGGAAATATGACTTATTATCTACCTCTTTGCAAAATCACACTTTCGTTTATATTACGTGACTTGTACTCCACCGTGTCTTTCTGATGGTTGAATGCTGTTTTTCCCTTGTGAATTGTAGGAGTTTGCCAGTTGCACGAAAAGGCGCGGTATCTAGCGCCCTGTACATGGCCTGGTTAGAAGCTCTTTCTAAAGATCTGCCACCAATTCTCCTTGTTCGTGGGAATCATCAGAGTGTTCTTACCTTCTATTCCTAAGAGTGCTGCTCATGGGACGGCTATGATGAAATGGTACTTCAGCGCCCAGGGAGAGTGACTGACATGGTCTATAGTTTATTAACATCACAAAGGCAAAAAGTGACTCTTCTTTCACTATTTCACTGACTTGAAAGCACACAAGGAAAGTCACTGTATTTCTAAAGTTGTGACATCTTCAGTTTTATTCTATATTTTCTGTAATTTAATCTTGCTTAATGGGGGAGGATTCCTTGTTAGACTGAAGAACAAGAAAAGCTTTTTGTTTGCTATTTGAATAGCAGCAATAAAATGTTTTATTTTTGATCAATGAAAGGATTATAGATTTATAAAAGCCTTTTAGCCTTGAGGTGCCTTCTGAAATTAACCAAATCTCATCCATACATCCTATTTTGTAAATTTATATAGAATGTCAAAATCTGCCTTCAACTAAGAGTTTAGATCAGACTTCCTTTAGTTTCTAGTCTCTTCCATATTACAGTAAAAATGAATGCTGCTTTTCAGTCTTCCATTGAGCTATTAGTTCTTAGTACTGTATGTTTTCTATTGTCAGAAAGGTTTTGGGTTTTTATTATATCTGTTAGATTTAAAGGTGAGAATTGGGGCAGGTCAGATGAACTAAAACAAATACCTGATGTTACTGAGAAAACTTTGTGCTACTGAATTTTGTAACAGTTAAAATAAAACTAACTCTACTACCGGAGAGAATCCTTTTCTCAAATTTGACAGTGTGTACTGCTTTGGCACTAGTCTGAGATACACAGCTAACATTAGCTACCTTGGTGAAGGATACTGGTCAGTCTTTGCTCTGTAGCTGTAATACGAAACCGAATTAATCTTACTGGCTGAGGCTTTTTATCTTACTACAAATTAGAAGAAAAGAAAAAGACCTGTCCTAGTTCTTGGCCTGTTACGTTTTGGTGTCACTTTCAACTTATTTTGAAACAAAACTCAACTTAAGGCTTGAATGGGGATAATAGAAGCAATGTGATGCTATCTAACAGAAAACAGTAAACACTATGTGGAATCTCACTATCCAGTATGAAATGTAAAAGCTACAATTCTCTTGCATTTTTCAACAAATGGTTAAAAGGACCACTAGTTACTAGGGGAGATGTTTTTAGGTCAATTCATTCAGTTGTCAGAAAATACATTTAGTCTTATTAAATAATACTCAGGTTTGATCGTCTAGCAGTTTAGATCTATTCCATACATCCTACTTTATACATTTTCTATGTTCAATAAAGAAACTGCCAATCTTGTGTGCCCTTTCATTGTATATTTTGAAAACTTCATAATTTAGTCTACTATGAACACCTACACAAGAAATTTCACTTGAGCCTTTGTATAAAGGTTAGTAATGTGAACTGTTTTTTAAATTCCTAATATATTTTGGATAGAAAGGATTGCCTAAAAACATTTCACAAGCTTTTGATATTAGCATTGGACATGCTACTGGATCAGTTTACCAGTGGTTGAGTGACTTTCATTTAAGGATGCACAGAAAAGGTGTATTTTTATGCTAAATACAAGATCAAATTGAAATGTAACTATTCCTTTTGAAGGACAAACCGTAATCATTGTGTGGCAAGGTAGAGCTTCAAGTTGTTGTGATTAAGAGAGAAAAATATTCTACAGAGTGCAGTATACACTGTTGTCAAGTTCTTGGTAAACTGCAAAAAATTTTTTTTGCTGTTTCTGTCAATTAGATTTGAGACTATTGAATAATTAAAACAAAAAAAAAAAAAGAAAAACATGCATGTTTTGCTGCTAAGTGTGAGGTAGCTGATGCCAGCATGAAGCCAGCTTGTTACAATAAACATTATATGACAAGACAGTTTGCAGTAAAAGTGCTGTTTCCTTCCAGATGAGGGGGGTGGGGATCAAACTTACCAATGTATCTATTACAAATTTTACAGCGTTTTTCAGGGGATAAGTATGTCACATTGTGAACATGGACTCATTGCCATCTTTTTCCTTGTTTTGTGGGTTACATTCTTTTGAACAGATGGACAGTAAGGCATGGACTTAGTGCTGCTATCTTTAGAAAAAAAAATCTGCACAGGTACACTTATTTAAAAGGTTTTTTTGCCCATTCAGGAAACCATTGCTTGTGATCTGTAACACAGAAACCAAATGAAGTGTGTGTATACATGCATATATGTGTATAAAATTATATAAAATATATCTAAATATGCATATGGGGATAGTTAAGGTAACGTCTGTGAAATAACGTAGGATGCTTTTCACATGCACTCTCAGAAGTCCACTAACGCTAGGCACAAGGTCAAGTTTCAAGATTATTTGCTACACTAAAATGTCAACAGTTAATGGTAATTGTTTGTAACAGATGTCTGTTAGTGGCAGTCACTCCAACTTCTGCTTTGATTTTGATGCCAAATTTAGTTACGTTCCAATCATTATTAATTACTTGAAAAATGAAATCACTTACACATGGCAATTCATACCTTCTGTAGATTAGGTTTCTTTGTATGGGATTAGAAGGACAGTAATAGCTGGAGAAAATCAACTATTTATTTGTTCACTTGTATTTGTATTTAGGTTTCCTTTTACATACATTCTTTTATATGCTTTTTCTGACATTACATATTTAAAAATAACTGAAAATAATTTAAAGATTTGAGCGTTAGTGGGTAGTGGCCCACTTGGTTTGAAGATGTAAGATTTGATACTGTACTGTAACTGTCACACACAAATGCTTTTCTAATGTTTTAACGTAATTATTGCAGTTAATACTTTGTACCAGGGGGATGTCACTGCAATAAAAGGAAGTGAATTCAATACAATTGTCTTGTCTAACAAAGCCTTTTTTTATTGGTGGGGGATAGGGAAGTAGCATTCGTAGTTTAAGGAGTGAATGCTGAAAACAGTGGCTGATAGGTAAATATGCTTATTGCCGGTGTCTGGTACTCACCTAACGGCAGTAGCAGCTGGACCGGAGAGAAGGACCTCACAGCTCTGCTCCCGCTGTGTGGGGATCTGGGGAAAACTGACCCTGATGCAGCCAAAACAAATTCTAGTGTGAGGTTCTGCCTCTTGGTGCCTCACCTTCGTAGTCCCTCAGTTCCTGTCCACAGTAATAACTACAAAATTCTGTTGATGAAACATAAATTTTAGTGAAACTGAACTTTCTCTCTGCAGTTGTCTGGGAATTGAAACTACAACAGTGACGGCAGGTGGCACTGCTGCCTTTCAGCATTCCTAGGAATGCCGCCAGCCGCGTTGTCAAAGCACACTCAGCTTGTGTTCTTCCTTTGGTTTCACGGGCTAAACGACTTAGTGCTTTGAATCAACCTCGCGTATCAGCATAGCAGTATTCTTTGTCGTGAAATTTTTCATGATTTTGGCTATGGATTGGAGAAAAGGTTAATATTAATTTCTCCCCCTGCCCCCTCCCCCCTTTTGTGGGAAAATACTCTGATTTTGTTTTAAAGGATGGAGGAATCTCCGTGCAGATGCTACCTGGTGAGTTCAAACAGCGTTTTTATCACTGAGTAACCATTTCATAAAGCACTGGCTGATGCTTGCTCTTCTCAGTGGCCTTTTCCAGCTGTGTTAACTTTAGAGAGCAGGAGGATAAGCGCTGTGGGCAAAAAAGAGAAGACACGTTAGAAAACTGTAAAACAGGCTGGCATGTCCCATCTGGTTTCAGAGTGATCCAAAACATTTCAACAAAGGATTTGTCTTTTATCTTGGTTGTTGCTCATGAAAGTCCACCACCTTCTACAAGTACAGAGGCAGGAGCAAGACGATAAAAGCTTTCCATCATCCCAAAATATTCTGGTACTGGCTATTTAAAGAACTACAGGAAACTGAATAATGTAGCACTGGGCATTTCCAAGCTTATTAAGCTTGAGAATAACTTTACCACTCCGAAGCATTTTATAACTTAATAACTGAATCTTGGAACGTCTCTCTGCAATTAAACTTTTCTCTGCGAAACAGATGGTAAAAAGGAGTCACAAGCGAAGGATTTCCACAGGCTGTGGCTGGAAATGGGAGAAGTGGGATTAGCCTTGAAACGTCCTTGCTCCCAACCCTGCATGGTCATTCGTTATTCCAGGCCAAGCTGGCAGGCTGGATGGTTTAACCCCAGTGTTGCACATCATAGGGACTCCGGCACAATTCCCTTGTACTACCGTTATCAAGTACATAGATCAACATTTAGAACAGTACTTTAAAAAAAAAAATCATACATGAAGCAGGGGATGAGATATACATACAAAAGAATACGCCAGATAATCCGATGTTAGCCTATTGTTTCATATTTTGGTCAATCTCTGAGGAGCAATGAGGCTAAAGAAAAAAAAATAAAAGCAGATGTAAAGTGCAAAAATACAAGCACGAAAGTTAAGCATTGTTGCTTGTAGTAAAACTTGGTAGTTTAAGCACTGGTAACCTGGAAATCATAGCAGGTCAAAGCGCAGTACCTGCCAAGAGGAGCTTGCACCTCAAAGGAAATGACATTTTATGGAGTCAACCAACAACAGCCATTCGCAGCATTAACATATGAAATCAAGGCTAACCACAGAGTAGTGTGGGCTTTCCCACGGGATTTTGGCTAACCTCATATAGAACTTCATTTCACTTTTGATTGCACAGTTGAGTCTTGTTAATTTTAAGAGTCTTTATTCTCATTAAAATCCTTTTTTTATCCTTCAACTAGCAGTAGTAGTATTTCAGACATGCTAGGATTCACTGGGAAAACTCAAGCTTTGGCAAATATACGCCTAACTTTATTAAGCACTCTTTATCCACAATACTTTAATTCTATTGCAGGGTTAGGGGGTTGCTGCTTTCTTGTTTTTGCCATTTGTAAGCAGCTAGAATAATGAGGCTTGATTCTCAGCTGGGATCTGGGAGTCACCGTGATGCAAATAATTCTAAAGTGGGGAGGTGGGGTGGGCTGTGGAGCCTATCATTACGTGTTAACTCTGGGAACTGAGCATCCTCTCTAGCCAGAAAACAGATCTGACTTTTTCCATCCTGTACTATTGGCCAACCCTGAACCTCTTAGGTCATTCTAGAAAACTCATTCTATCCCAGACACAACACGTTCCAGTATTAATTTATTATTTGGAGTCTGTCTTTGCAAATGTATCTGTGTGCCATAACTCCAAATGTATCATAATGAAGAAATTTTCACTTTCCCAGGATTAAGCAAGGTTAGTATAAAAAGCATATTCTCCTAGAGTAGCTTTGACTATAGGTAGTCAGCCTCTAAATAAAGGGCAATAGGTTCTGAGTTTGTAGTCTTGCCCTCATTCTGACAGTAATTAATTGTATCCTATGGAGCTTTTATCCAGAAAGCGACTTAGTGACAGATTTAGAATTCAGCTCAAATCCTGATTTCTACGTTTTGCTATGAATACTAGGAATACTCTCTTTTCCCTTTAATGGGAAACACTTCTAACATTTCTGTGTTGTGGGATAATTAATTGTTACTGATAGAGAAAAATTTAATACGTAACACAGCTTGCTCCTGCAGTCCATAAACACAGGGCAAAATCCAAGCGATGTACTTTCGAAATCTAACCAAAAGCAGGAAAAGATGTCATGTAGTTTCACTGGATTCACAACAATACATGTATGAATCTTTGAATGTCGCCTGTGGCATATGGAGCTTGAAGGAATGACAAGGTTCGTCATTATGGCAGTAGTAGCCATAATGAAGCCACACTTCTTTTGATGAAGCCCAGGATGTGGTTGGCTTTCTGGGCTGCAAGCATACATTGCTGGGCCACATTGAGCTTCTCATCCACCATCACTCCCAAATCCTCCTCAGAGCTGCACTCAATCCGTTCTCTGCCCAGCCTGTATTTGTGCCCTGACCCATGTGCAAGACCCTGCACTTGGCCTGGTTGGACTTCATGAGGTTTGCATGGGCCCACCTCTTCAGCCTGTCCAGGTCCCTCTGCATGGCATCCCTTCCTTCCAGCATGTCAACTGCACTACGCAGCTTGGTGTCATTGGTGAATTTGCTGAGGGTGCTCTCTACCCCACTGTCCATGTTGCCAACAAAGTTGTTAAACACGGCCAGTCCCAATACCGATCCCTGAGGAATGCCACTCATCACTATTCTTGACTTGGACATTGAGCTGTTGACCGCCACTCTCTGAGTGCAGCCATACAGCCAATTCCTTACCCACTGAGTGGTCCATCCATCAAATCCATGTCTCTCCAATTTACAGACAAGGATGTCATGCAGAACAACGTCAAAAGCTTTGCACAAGTCCAAGTGGATGACATCAGTTGCTTGTCCCTTGTCCACCGATGCTGTAAGCCCATCATAGAAGGCCACCAAATTAGTGAGGCACAATTTGCCCTTTGTGAAGCCTTGTTGGTTGTTACCAATCACCTCCTTATATTCCCTGTGCCTTAGCACACAATTGTTTCATCTGTGCTGGCCTTCTGTCTTCCTTGCTCAACTTCCTTCACATCTGACTGGAAGGTTCTTGTGCTTTTAAGAGGTTGTTGTTGAAGATCAGCTGGCTTTTCTGGGTCTCTTTGCCCTGCGGAGCAGTCTTCTGTGGGAACTTCCTACACAGATCTTAAAAGAAGCCAAAGTCTGCTCTCCTGAAGCCCAGGGCTGTCCTTTTGTCTTCCTTCTCTCAGAATTTTAAACTCTACTTTTTGTCATAGTCACTGCAGCGCAGAGTGGTCTTGGCCTTCATATCTCCAGCCAATTCTTTCCTTGAAAAAATATATTCAGCAGAGAATGTGTCCTAGGTGGCAACCGCATCAAGGAATTGTCACCATGACACTCAAGTCGTCTATTTCACGTATGTTCTGAGATATTTATACATATGCTTTTAGGAGAATAGAAAGGAACATAAGGTCATCTGCAAAAATGTTAGAGGTATCCCATGTCTTAGGAGTCAAGAGTCGAGAAAATTCAGATCAGTCTGCCGCTACAGTAGCTGTGAAACAGTATGTTGAAGCCAACTGGCAGAAGATGAATGCCTGTGAATGAGATCCTATGGTTCTCAGTTCTGTTTTGGAGAGATATCATAAGTGTCGTGAGGGAATTTTAAGAGGATGGGAATTTAAATGTAAGCCACTAACTGGCACATTCAGTTCACCTAAGGATGAAAGAAACAAAGAACATGGAATAGAGAGATTAGCTGAGTGCATATTTTGGGTGTGAGAAGAAAATTTGGAACTCAGAGCGTAGAACCCACACAAGGGATAGACTGAGAAGATGCGTGAACCACAGAAAAGAATGAAGGGTAAAGAGATGAGTCCTGAGAAGAGGAGGAAGGCCACATCTTTGCCACCTGTTTTTCCCTTACTTTTCTGGGGAGAAATTAAGGTCTTGTGTGGAAAGGTAAGTTAACATAAAAAGGTATTAGAGAAGTGTTATAGGATACCTGGAAGAGCAGATCTGCAGTCTGACTCAAAAGAGGGTGTATCTGAAGGAAAAGCTTTGTAGTGCAGGTAATCAGCTTAACATTTTCAATTATTTTTCTTGTTATTTCCATTTGCTATCAAAGCTGGTATGTAGAATGTATGAATACCCTCTATGCATACAAAATTTTTTGGAAAAAAAAAAAAAAAGGAAGTGCTTAAAGCACTTTGCTATTCTTTTTCTCACTGTTTTTCATCTTTTCTTTTTCTTCCGAATTAACCATTTAGTTATGGAATGCTTGATATTACTCACATCATTGAAAATGTGGGGGTTTGACAGCTTATGTGGAGCATATTCTGGACTCTGCTTCCTCTTGTTTTTTAACAAATCTTGCTTTTTGTCTTGGTCACTTCAGAATATTTATTCTTCGTTGCCTTCATAACTAGCTTTAATCTTTGTGTGCTTGTTTGATGTAGACTGCATTCTACATCTGAATCCATAGTTCTTTCAGATGCTACTACAGTAGCATGTGACAGAGTCTCTGTGTTTATGAGGGTTGGTGATGGATGTACTGCTTTTGGAAATGAGACTCCTGGATGTTATGGGGAAAATATGGGAGTGACACTAGGAAACTGAGAGGCAATTAAAAAAAAAAAAAAGATTGCTAAAAGTGTAAATTTAAGAAAATCAGAGTAGTTAATTAGGTAGCAACACTAAGCAAAAGCAAAATAGAGCAGCCTACCTAGCTATTGGTTATTTCACAAAAAAAAAAAAACCCAAACATACAGTAATAACCAATGCTGTTGTGAGTCTGAGGAGAGAGAAAGAACTGAGAGAATTAAGAGAGGTGCCTTCTCATGTCTAGAAGACTTCTGTTATATTAATTTTGGAAAGTATTGTCTGAGCAGTAGAGAAGGTAAATCTGGCACTGTGACTGTAACATTTTTGCATGTTTTATGGATAAATAGGTATGACCCAATTTTCTGTGGACGTCAGTCTTGAAACTTCGGAAACATTTAAAAAAATCCCCACTTTCCACAAAGGATGGGTTTGTTTTGTTTTTTGTTGTTTGGGTTTTTTTTATTAACCATACCGAGTTATATACATGTTTGAGGCCCAATTCATGCTCTCTTTTACTGACATTTTGTCTTGCAAGCAGCAGTGTTTTGGTGGGTTTTTAATGCAACTTTATGGAAACAAGAGCTTTTCAATTATTTGCTTTGCTGGTGCTCAATTCAGCGTTGGTTGCTGTGGTTTGTTTTTCTTGGCCATTTCCTCTGGACTGTGCTTGTCTTAAGAACACATGTCCTGATGAAGGGTAGCTTAGTTTTCTTTTCACTGAAAGAAGGTGGGAACACAGAGGAGTAGAGAGGACGTTAAATACAAAGGCAGAGACACAAAAAGGAAAGGATACAGTGGGAAGATACTGAAGTGCCTTACAGCATGTTGGATTCACATCAGTAACACATCTGAGTAACACTATCGTAATTCTGTTCAGTGAGGCAATTGTGGCTCCCCTTCTCAGAGGGCTAGAGGGAGGAAGTGGTGGACGTAACTTGCTGCATTCAGAAGGAAACAAAACCCATCCGTGGTTAGCTCCATATTCCACAAACTCTTGTATTTTGAAGTGGGCACACTGATAAAATTTACATCTGTGTTCTCAGCCGAAAAATTACTTATAACTATCAAATTTCCTTTCAAACAGTCGTCTTCTACTTTTATCTTGGCTTTAAAACTGGATTCCAGGACAGCTACTGTTTAGCCAAAAACAGCTGTTCTGAGACTGAACAGATCTTATTATTCTGTGGGATACTTAGAAATAGTGTTTCTTTGCATCATATGGTAAGCAGGCAAAGGAATTTCAACCCGTTTAGTTAACAACGTCTGGTATACTTTGTATTTTCCACGGAGTGATGTTAATGTGTGGGCTGCATTAGGAGCCATCCCAACGAAGCTCAGCTCTGATTGAAGAGCAGCTATTTAAGACCATGTCTGTTGTGTTTGATCACCGTAACAATAGCACATTGTAAGGATTTCACTGTGTTTCAGGCGTGTTGAAATCAAAGGCTTAAAACAGTGTGTGTTGTGTGTCCAAGAATTCAATGGATTATTCAGAAAAGTGCTTTTCCTCGAAGTTCAGAGGCCTGTTGAGAAACACATGGCACTTTCTGGAGATGAGGCTGCTATTGACTAAACTCTCTGGTGATGTTAGTCTTTTTTACTGTTTAAACCTGAGAGACATAGAGCTGAGGTATCTCAGTAGTGAGCTGGGCCTTAAAAATACTGTAGTTGGGGATTTTTTTTGTTTTTAATTTGTCTTTTCTAAGCTCTGGGCACCAACTGGTAAATGTAGTGACAGGCATTTCAATCTGAATCTATATTCTTAGCTATAATTCCTCAGTCTTTCAGCTAACAATGTCAGATCTTCTTAGGTTTTTATATTGCATTTTTGGTTTATGACTTAAAACTCCTTGAAGAGAAAAAAAAAAAAAACAAAACCAAACTTGTTTTACATCTAATAGAATTAAATTCCTTTAGATAAATCTCTTAGCTGTATCATATGTTATTAATTTTGCATGTGGCTGGAAGATAATTTGCAAAAATGTTTGTTGATCTAGAAACTGTGATTTAAAAAATACTTTTTCTAAAATCTATTTCACAAAGAAGTTGAATCAACTGTATTATCCAGTTTGGTTTCTTTTAAACTGATCTGTGTCTAAGTGCATTACCCATAAGTAGTTTACCTTTGTTCACAAACAACGGACATGTGATGAAATAATATACTTTTGGGAGTAACAAAGGGAAGAAGCACATACACTTCAAAATCAGCATTACACACTCACTTTGGAGCATTATTACAGCTGTGTAACAAGACTGAATATAGGATTTTATCTGGGAAATGCTGACAGGGGCTTCGAGTATTGTGGCAGCAATGGTGCCATTATGACCTCTCCTCATCAACACTTGTATAAAGATGTGAAGGCCACAGAAGTTGATGCCAGGAGGGATGCATATGAGCTGGTAAACTCTAAAGTAATACCTTCTTTAACATTCCCCTCCAAATAGGGAATGACTGCATGAGTTTATGTAAGTGTAGATGATACAAACCCTAAGTATTATTCTCATTGTAGAGGAAACAGTAAGAGAAAGGGACATGCATGGAAATTATAGAGGGAACCAATTCAAAACAGATGCCAGAAAGAGTGATTTGTACAGAAAAAAAAATATACGTTGGGCAATTGAGCACACAAGGCTGATGATATGAATGTACCTAGGTTTATAGTCGAAACAATTAGCTGAAAGACCTGGTATGGTGGGAAATGTGACTGTTCATTAAAATGAGAGTTCTGAGTGTAGGTTTTTTGTTTTGCTTTGTTTTGTTTATAAATTCCCCTTTCCTTTCTTCCTTTCCTTGTTGGAAACTTCACAAAAAGTTTTTAGGGAATGTGGACCATAGCGTAGATTGTTTTGTTTACTTAATGTAGCAAAAAAGACAACATATGATGACTCTGTAAGGTGTTCAGATCATAGTGTTTAAAGTTATTGGCTAGATTTTAGGTTCACCTTTGCACGAGCTGTCAAGAATTCTTCCGTTGAGTTGAAGATACTAAGCCCAACACTCAAACAGGGCAGATGGTGATTGTCATATTCTAAGTTCTGTAGAAGCCAAGACTTTGCCTCACCTGAGTGCATGTGTGTTTTCTGAAGAAATGGAAACGTCATGGCTTTTGTAGGCTTGTTGAAAAATGAGAAAAGTTTAACTGAAGGAAACTGAAAATTTAGCTGACGATTATATGACCATGATTTTTTTTTTTTTTCATAAAAATGTCAGGATGATGATATTAGTAGAGCTGGAATTTTCCTGCAGATTTATTAGTTGATTTGCTATCATAGTTTGACTATCCAGGTGAACAAATTTTAATACAGAAAAAGTCTTCCTTGAAATAAGTAATCTTAATATGCGCAGTGACCTAGTCTATTGGAGGCCTTATCTGCTGAAACTTACAAAGAGATTTGAGAAGACATACTCAGGTAAAATAAAGACTGTAGCAAACTCATGAATGAATATGTTGTTGGGTTCTTCAGCTGTGTATTTGAATCAATGCCATGAAAATAAGGCATCCGGCAACTGTGCCAAATAATAGTAGTCATTTTACAGTATAATGGCCTTCAAAAATGTGACACAGAAATTGTTAAGCTAGTGTTTGCATAATTTATAAGTAACTGAGATGGAAAAAGAAAAGAACTCTGTAACAGCCAGATGGTGTGGGACCGCAGACTTTGCTCCAGTACTGAAGCTGAAGATTGTGGCTGCCCATAAAGCTTGGGCTGGGAAACAAGTGCAGCGGGGATGCTGAGGGTGCAAGAGCAGGCCAGGCCTACGGCATTGGGCACTGCTGAGTTAGTAAGGTTGAGGAGGAGACTGGTGTTGGCAATTTAATTTTAGTTTTGAGAGCTTAAGCATATAATATGGAGATTATATGATATTAAAAACCAGTTTGGAAGAGGCAGGAATTGTTGGGTTTTGCCACAGTATGTTTCAAAATTCCCAAGTCTGATCACTTCATCACAGATTAACTCTGCATGGACCCAGGTAAAAATACATGCTCAGGATGGTGATGAAAGCTTCCTGTCTCATTCTAGCATACTGAATGTGTTATACTTGTACTAAACCACTTTTCCTCATTGATGTTAAACTTAAATGTTTACAGATGACTCAGGCCATAGCTCATTTATGCCTGTCAGTGTTGTGTGGGAGCCATATTGATCAAATGTTTGCATTGTTTCTGACCTCAGATGCTCACGATCGCCTTTGTTTCTAATTTTCAAGAGTTTATAGGTTTCAGAAATGTCATAAGAATGGGGAAGAACAGTGCAATTACCTTTTAAGCTTGGGGGTGAGCTCCTTTGCAGGCTTTCTATTGAATTAGTAACTTTTTAATCAGTTATTTCGTAGCAACTTTCAGTCTTCTGCTAGATTATTTTTCTGAAACAGACAAAAGAAAGAGCAATAGAACTTGTGCCTTTTGGTGATATAGTTGATCTGTGTGTTGATTTTTATATTAAAATTATTTTTTAAAAAAAACAACCTGTATGTGCACTTGACGGTTATGGCGTGGTGGTTAGTTGATTGCGCCCTACACCTTTATTCTTTCTCAGTGATGAATACAGGTCTAAAAGCATACGGTAGAGAGAAGAACAATGACCTTCCATAAGTTATCGCAACACGAAGAAGAGTAAGACTTGGAGATATGGCAATTATTTTACAGTATTCATAGATTCAAGTTATGGCCCTTGTTTTTGCTAAATAACTATACTGAGATTGGGGTCCTGTCTTCTTGAATGTGTATGTATTCTTTGGCTTCAAACCACAAGCCACACCTTGTGAACACACCTGGTATTCAGGTATTTGGTGATCTGGCCTAAAAGTAAAAATCTTCCAAGAATTCTGGTGTAGCAGAGACAGTAATTAATCCATTCTCTTCATTGCAGTGATGGTAAGAGTGTCTGTGTAGCTAAATGTATATGTATGTTCTTTGTTCTGTTTTGGATTTGCTTTTTTTTTTGGCAGCTTCTCAGTACTCTTGCCTCAGGGCAAATCTTAGTGGCAACTTACAGAATTTTGTTGAGTCTACATTGGACAAGAAATGCTACAGGATGAAGTACAGAAATATCAGATATTTCTGTTAGGATATAAGCAGTATAGAAATACCAGAATTGGATAAAACTGCACTAAGGTAATACTGCCCGCAGTAAAAAGATAGACGGCAAGTCACTGTTAATGGAAACTTAATAATAAGAATTTCAGAAAAAAAGTCTGTATGTGTTCTTAGACAGAGCACATACATAGAGGTCGAACACTCTGGAACATCTGAGGACAGGAAAGGAGGCATGCATTCTTTAAAGTGCCTGGTAATGTTGTGGGGTTATAGTAAACGATGCTGAACCTCAGTGCTGGCATGCTGGGAAAGTGAACATTTAGATCTACAGCTGAGGGGCTGAGTCCTTGCAGTAAAGCTGGAAAGGACTTTCCTCAAGTCCTTTGGTTCAAGACTTTCCTCAAAAAGAACTTTTAGGTTATCAATTATTCATACATACATATATTTGAGTTGTTATAATGAGGAATTGTCATAAAGTTGCTAGAATAATTAATATGTACTGGTGAAGTCCCCACTGCCTAGGTGTAGCTTAGATGTTACCTTTGCTCACTAAAACCTTGCTTCAAGTTGCCGAGAGATTTATATTGCAGCCTTTCTTAAACAGCAAAATCATTTCACTGTTGGGAGCAGATTTTGGGGTTTTTGTAGTTTTCTGGAATACTAGTCTTTCTCTGCATGTGTAGCCAGTTTTCCCATTAAATGTCTAGAAATTAAAAGGCTAGAGGCTATTAAAGGGTGGAGTGTGGAGAAATCAGTATACAAATACATACTGCAATATGGCCAGGGATATAAAAAGTAACAAGAAAAGCTTTTACAGGTATGTAGGGGACAAAAGAAAATCCAAGGAGAATGTAGGCCCCCTCCGGAAGGAAACGGGTGTCCTTGTTACCTGGGACATAGAGAAGGCTGAGGTACTCAATGGCTTTTTTGCCTCAGGCTTCACTGATAAGGGCTCTTGTCTCTCCACCCAAGCTGTGGAAGGCACAGGCAGGGACTGCGAGGATGAAGAACTGCCCACGGTGCTCGAAGAGCAGGTTCAGGATCATCTAAGGAACTTGGAGGTGCACAAGTCCATGGGGCCTGATGAGATCCATCCGCGCGTCCTGAGGGAACTGGCGGATGAAGTTGCCAAGCCACTGGCCATCATATTTGAGAAATCGTGGCAGTCTGGTGAGGTCCCCGATGACTGGAAGAGAGGGAACATAACCCCCATTTTTAAAAAGGGGAGTAAGGAAGATGCGGGCAACTACAGGCCGGTCAGCCTCACCTCTGTGCCTGGCAAGGTCATGGAGCAGATTCTCCTGGAAACCATACTAAGGCACATGGAGAGCAAGGAGGTGGTTGGTGACAGCCAACATGGCTTCACCAAGGGCAGATCATGCCTGACCAATTTGGTTGCCTTCTATGAAGGGGTAACAGCATCGGTGGACAAGGGACGGGCAACGGACATCATCTACCTGGACTTGTGCAAAGCTTTTGACACTGTCCCGCACGACATCCTTCTCTCTAAACTAGAGAGGCATGGGTTCGATGGATGGACCACTCGGTGGATAAGGAGTTGGCTGGATGGCCGCACTCAGAGAGTGGTGGTCAACGGCTCAATGTCCAAGTGGAGACCCGTCACCAGTGGCGTCCCTCAGGGGTCCGTGTTGGGCCCGGCCCTGTTCAACATCTTTGTCGGCGACATGGACAGTGGGATAGAGTGCACCGTCAGCAAGTTCGCCAATGACACCAAGCTATGTGGTGCCGTTGACACTCTGGAAGGGAGGGATGCCATCCAGAGGGACCTGGACAGGCTGGAGAGGTGGGCCTGTGTCAACCTCATGAAATTCAACCAGGCCAAGTGCAAGGTCCTGCACCTGGGTCGTGGCAATCCCAGGCACAAATACAGACTGGGCGGAGAATGGATTGAGAGCAGCCCTGTGGAGAAAGACTTGGGAGTGCTGGTGGACAAGAGGCTCAACATGAGCGGGCAATGTGCCCTTGTGGCTCAGAAGGCCAACCGCATCCTGGGCTGCATCAAGAGGAGTGTGGCCAGCAGGTCGAGGGAGCTGATTCTGCCCCTCTACTCTGCCTTAGTGAGACCCCAGCTAGAGTACTGTGTCCAGTTCTGGAGTCCCCAACATAAGAAGGACATGGACCACTTGGAGAGGGTCCAGAGGAGGGCCACGAAGATGATCAGAGGGCTGGAGCACCTCTCCTATGAGGCCAGGCTGAGAGAGTTGGGGCTGTTCAGCCTGGAGGAGGCTCCGGGGAGACCTGATAGCGGTCTTCCAGTACCCCAAGGGGGCCTACAGGAAAGATGGGGAGAGGCTGTTCAGTAGGGCCTGTTGTGATAGGACAAGGGGTAATGGGTTTAAATTAGAAGGAGGTAGGTTTAGATTAGATATTAGAAAAAAAATTTTTACAATGCGAGTTGTAGAGCACTGGAACAGGTTTCCCAGAGAAGTGGTGGATGCCCCATCCCTGGCAACATTCAGGGCCAGGCTGGATGAGGCTCTGAGCAACCTGATCTAGTCAGGGATGTCCCTGCTCCTTGCAGGGGGGTTGGCGTAGATGACCTTTGAAGGTCCCTTCCAACTCTAACCATTCTATGATTCTAATAGGTCAGGTGGATAGGAAGTGGCTCTGTTTTGGATTTCTTGCTTGGCCTTTTTTTTAAGTCAAAGGCATTTTTTTTTTCAGCTGGATTTGAAGCTGGGAGTGACTTCTGAGTATGGTGTGTAACAGTCTTTTGAGCATTTTAACAAGGCAGAGTATAATGCTGCCTTTCTAGTAACAGGATTCGGTGGAGTTTTTTTTGTACTTCATACTTATGTATGATTAGTTGACAGAAGTGTTATCTGATGATAGTTTCTCATTTAGAAAAAAAGGCTTTAAGCTACTAAGTGTGTAGCACATGCAAATAATCTCCGTCTACCAATAAAATCCTCCAGAACTTGTAGCCTCAGAGGAGTCATTAGTAGGAGCGTTGCTACTATTCTCTCCTTTTTTGAGAGCTGGCAACAACTGCTCTACTGGGTTCTTCTTGCAGTAAGTCTTTCCTGGAAAGCTCCCATTTTGGACAGAGAACAGCCTTCTTGGAAACTAGCTGCTAGAATTGTTAAGTCTTAAGTCAGTGCTGTACTGGATGTATTTATCGTATCTCTAGAGGTCTTCTAATTCCTGTAGACATCAGCCAGCTGTGTTACCCAGAAGCAGCTCTGAATCATAATGAAACTTGCAGGACTGTATCTGAAGGTAATGTTAAATAAGCCTGGTTCCAGGCAAATTCATATTGTCTTGTTTAAATTGATGCATTATTAAATGTCAGCTAAATCTGAATACATATGTAGGTTTCAAGAAATATCCAAAGCAAATAACTCCCATCAAATACATCCATAACTAGGAAAACAATTACGATGCCATAATTCCTGATTTTTTTTTTTTTTTGAGTGAAATTTAAGTGTATGATTCCTTTAAAAACTTGTATTTCTTTTATTACTTTACAAAGATTTTAGGCAAAAGGAGAGGAACAGCAGAGTGGCAGGAGAAATATGTTAGCTTGGATCTTGAAAGCACAGGAAGAGCAATTTTTTTTTTCTGAAAAAAGTTCTCAAACACTAGGAAAACTCATTGTTACTGCATCTAGAAATTAGAACCTTACACCTGCAACTTGGCTTTTAATGCATGTAACTTGTGAAGTGCTACTCCTCCAGAAGAACAGCAACAGAATACGTAGGGCTAACCCTGCTAGTGCAGACTGTCTAAATCTTACATTGAGAAACCAAAGAGTACATTTAAACCAAACATTTTGCATCTTAATTCAGTGTTTAACCCAACATGTCCGATTTCCTTTTCTTTGGCTACTATTGCTGGGACAAAAACATACAGTCAATATTTGCAATTACTTAAAAACAATCACCAGTTTAACTCTGAATGCAACAGAGCAATAGTCTTGCTTATGTAATAAAGTCTTTGTGGACATCTTCCATACTTTCAGAAAAAAATGGTTTTTGCACTGTTGAGTTTGACTGTGTAACAAATGAAGAGCATTCAAGAAAAGGACTGGCAGCAAGCAGAAGTACCTTAATGGGTGGTTACCAGATTTTTGCTATTCAGGTAGGATGGAGGTTTTAGTCCTACTCTTAAAGGTAAGGGGATTTTTTTTTTTAAGAGTTGAATTATCAAACCTAAATTGTGATGGTCTTTCAGCCCTTATTACATGGATAAGCAAAACTTTCTGCAAGGCCAGATGACTTGAACATAATACATGACAGACTTTGAGCGAGCTGAGGCAGAGTTTTGACTTTGTAAGGACAGTTTAATTCCTGTGTTTCAGCTCTGTCATGACAGAGAAATTAAGTCAGCAAATGCTGTAAAACCTTAAAAGTGAGGAGAGAAGAATTTACACCATACCAGCTCGTTTTTCTGCTCTGAGATCCTTCGGATTTACAACTAGATGCTTATTTCAGGTAAAGAACACAGACATTTTAAAGAAAAAAACTACCCCAAAATAAGTTTATTGCAAGAGAAGTGTTGTCTTACTGATACAGACCTTAAAAAAACCCTTTTATTTCTTACAAACATGTGCTTAAAAATGTACAAAGTTTCTTTTTCTTTTCAAAATCCCCAAACTCAATAAAAGAAAAGAAAAGAAAAATCACTGAGTATAAATTGCTATAATCTTTGGTCAGCACGGATACGCGACTGAAACAGTTCTGGAGTCAGCATGTGCTTTGGCTATTTTCATGTATGAGATTCTGCTACATGACTAGTTACAGGCACCAGCTGTCAGAAAAAGCACCATGGAGACATACACTTAACACATAATGGTAGGACATTCAAAAAAAAAATTATTAAAGTAAACTAAATGTCAACTCATTGTACAAACAACTTTCTTACAAAATAAGCTATGATAAAATGAGGCGTATGGTGTATAACTACAGTATTAATGAAACTTCTAACAAATGGATTTCAAATACACATTTTCCTCGTCTGCGCTGCATAATTAGTTTGCACATATGGCAGTCCTGATACAGCTCTCAGTTTTTAGTAAATGCACCATTAATTCAAGCCAGCACCAAACAGTATGAAACATCACGTGTTCCCTTCAGAGAGACATTTTCTTCAGCTGCCTACAGTAATGCAAGTTTGTAGAGCACCCTTTCTGAGAATGAGGTGTGGTTGCATGTGTGGTTCCTTGAGGTTATCGGAAGGAAGTACAGTACAGTTTGGTTCTGCAGTTCTAATGGTATTGGAAGCAGTCAAGGTATTTTGCTACAGTGGTTGTGCCTCTTCTGCCATTATCTGATATGGCTGATTCAGAATATAATCCTATTGAGTTGCTGTGAAAGATGATCTCTGTAGAGATTGATATTGTAATCTTTTTCTTTAAAACTCTTTTTTTTTAATACGTAAAGTTTTGCAAGAGCACTTTAGAATATCCAGATGATGTAATAGAGCACTCTTTAAGCTCTGACACATTTGAAAATTACTTATATACTATTAGGAAGACTGGCCCAAATACAAAAGGAAACATCTTCAGATCTATTTTTTTTTTTTAATTAAAAAAGTATCTCTAAAATGTTATAGCTCAAATTTATAAATCTAAAGAAAAACAAGAAAGTTTCCCTTTTTGTTTACATATTTTGTTATTTTCTCCATATATTACTGCATTAAAAATAAATAAATTTCTATATATTTTTTAATTAGGAACTATAGCAAAATACCCAAAGCGTTACAGACTGCTAACAGGAAAAAAATAGCTCACATTTTTTGTGCCATTTAGTGCCATATGATGACATCTTGAACTTCAGCTTTTTAATATACTTTAAACTGAGGTTATATAAAAGATACAGTAACCATGATTGCCATTGTAATCAAAGTTTTGGTGGTGGCAGAGTTTAAGTTACCCTCCTGCAAGGGTGGTTCTGCAGTCTTGGTGGGATGGAAAGAAAGAGGTCTTCCCCTCTTCCTTCCTCCCCCAAAAGTCAGTGACTGCTTCAAAGCTGTTGAAAAGCAGATATGCTCAGGTGGACAGACAGATGAACTGAAGTGCTTGAAGTGACTGAAGAACTGGACTTAGTCTGGAAGATGGCTAGTAGAGGTCTATCCACAGCCTCATTCTGAGAGATTCCTCAAGCTCTCCTAGGAGGTAGTTGTCCTCATTGCTGTCTTCCAGTTTCTTTAGCTCCTTTTTCTTATATAGAGGAATGCTAGTGATTTCCAGTATGTGAGTTCCAGGCACTGACTTTTTCTTAGCTGTGTGCAAATAACTCAGTCCATCCCTCCGATGGATTTGAAAGATGCCATCATCATTGCCGTGTGAGATGATGTAGCGCACGTGGTTGGTAAGGGGCTCAATGGCTGGCATGAGTTCTAGGATGTGCTCCTTGTTGTCAAGCCTGGAAATGTTGACCCTCATCTTCAAAGGACTATCCATGTCTAGACTTTCCAAGCCAATCTGCTCTATCTGAAGCAAAGGAAGAAAGATTGTTTAGAGCAGGAGACAAATACATACTCAATTGCATTGAGAGAAGAATAAGACGCGATTATTAGCAATTTCTGCTAATCTAGCTGTGAAAGACGCAATTGTAAATCTTTTCCACCTGAGAGAACTGCTTGGTTCCATACAACACACTCTGTACATCTTAAAGGCTTCTCACACAGGCTTAACAGGATAATTAAAGTCACAGCATCAGGTCCACAGAGGGAGCTCAGATTTCAGATTCTTTTCAGAAAGATGCTTCCAAAAAGTCCATGTAAATAAGAGACCTATGTTTAATACTACAGTAAAGACAGTATGTAAGGCACGGTCTTCTTTTCATGATTCAATGTAATTAAAAACACACAGTGAAAACAGGGAAAATCTGTGGAGAGGCGAGTACTGTAGTGTTTTAAATACCGCATCCCATAGATGTCATTAGTGATGAGAATCTTTTTGCAAATGGCTTTATGGATGTGAAAACTTTCACTTTTACTGCTCAGGTCACTCTAGCACTAGAAACTTAAAAGGTTAATGCTACAAGAAAAATCCATAATAAAAAGACACAACAATTATGAACTAGACATTAAATGAACTGTTCCACAGAAAAAAAATGCTTTTCAAATTATTCACTTATTTCTATGGTGGGTTGACCACAGAATTCAGATCAGAAAAAGTTAAAGAGGAGTGGCGATGGAAAGAGAAAAGGGATGTTTGTGGGAAATGTGGATGTGTGTGAGAAAAACCAAACATTCAGATTTTAAGTGCCAACACCATATCCTTTAGAGCAGAAAGTATAAGATTACTGGCTTCTTTAGAAACTTTGCCAATAAAGAACTGGCTTCGATGGCATCATGCAAAGTAGTGTCTATGGGAAGCTGGAGTGTTTGGATTGTTTTAAGTCCTTTCCCTTTTAGAAAGGAGACTTGTTTCCCCATTCTTTCAATGCAAATTGTGTGGCTAGCACACCTTACCATTTCACCTGAGTGTTTGCCTGTTTACATTACGTAGCTCTTGTATTACTAAGGGAAAACCTGTGTGTGTTCCCACCTCTAAACTCAGTTTCCCATTACTGCAGATTTCAAGACCAGAGCTATCACTACAAGACAACATCCTATCATACAGATAATGCAAATAACAGATAATACAGGTATACTCTTCTAACTTTTGAAAAAAAAAGCATCTAGAAGGTGTAAATAGTAGGGTTGTCCTTTTATTTTTATAAGCCCACACTCAGTAAGAAAAAAAATTAATTCTCTAATACCCTCAACAATTCTGCAAATATTTGACTTAAATGTATCAGCTAGGTCATGTACTCCAGCCCCCGACAATTGCCAGTAACCATGGAATAGACACTTAAGACTCAGATGATCTGCAAGAAGATCTGTTTAGCTGTCCTAGACCATAACATGCTGTCCAGTCTCCTCTTAACAACAGAACAGACTGCAGACATGACCAGTTTCCTAGTGCTCTGTAATTACAGGAAAATTATTTGAGGAACTAGATCATATCTTGCACTACAAAGGATTATTTACAAGCTTTAAAAACTTAATCCATTCATAGTTGTTGATGTCTTTCTGATTGTAACATTGTGCCTGCCAACAGGACCCAAGTGTGAAAACCACTGAGGCAGGGGAAAAAAGTTATTTGCCATTCAATGTGGCTTGTTAAAAAATTCTCTCCATTTACAGATAGTGTTGAGTACAGTATCTCTGAAAACACCTCAAAGTACATTATAGTGGTTATTTATCCTGGTACGTACAGTGTCATTAGCACTTCTCTTCTTCCTGTTTTCCTTTTTTGAATAGCCATTGATTTTGCACTCATAACATGCTTCAGGGGACAAAGCGTTCTCTTCATCAGCATCTCCATCCAGTGGCAGGTACTGGCCTTTGTTAAATCCCATCCCCGAGACACAGTGGCTGTTGAATAAAAACATCTGGTTTAGTTACTTCTTGCAGTTTTATGAACTGTCCTGTCAAACAGAAAGCGAGTGCATGTAATCTGTACCACAGCATCTGTATCCCCTTCCTTTCCCTTTTCTCAGCAGGAGGTCTGTGCATTAATTTTCTTCACACTAATATGGCATACTGAGTGAAATACAGGTATTGACTGAGGGCCTGTAGGCTTTTCTGATTTTCATTTGCAAGTTTTACAAAGAAACAGAACAAAATCAGTCTGCCCTGAACTTTGGAACTAAAGAATTTAGCCATTCCAATTCTTTGGAACAAAGAATTTAGCCAGAATGATGTTAATTAGTGTTTCATGTTCTGGGTTGATCAGTGTGGCTTAAAACCCTCAATTATCTCAGTACAACTGGTACCTATCCTTATGCAGTAACAGTCCTCATTGAGGAGATTGTGAAGGAGTTCTTGTGCTGATTCTGGGAGAGAAAGCAGAACTAATTGTTTAATGCTGCTTATATACTAGATTTAAAATGAGTGTTCTCAGACATGTCTTTCTTTTTTTTTAGCTTATGGATATTATGTGCAAAGGGAGAAGAAAGGATGACATAGTAGCCTGTCCTTCATTTGCACCTCTTCTCTTCAGTCTGACTAGGGTTCAGCCTTTTCATAGCCTTCTGAACATGTCTTTGATGAATGACTGTGTGGAGATACTCACCCTTGTCCAACTCTATAGTAACCAGGTGGACAGCCACAAAGATAACCACCTTCAGTGTTGGAACAACCATAATTACAAGGGTTCTTGGTAGAAGAACATTCATTCACATCATGGCATGCACTAGAGAACTGGTCATAAGAAAATCCAGACGGGCAGGCACACTTGTAACTTCCAAGTGTGTTGTAGCAGGAAGCAGAGCCACACACGTTAGGATTGGAGCATTCATTTTCATCTAGTAAGCAAACAAAAGTATATTGATATCTTCCAATCTGACAGACATCAGGCAAGCATGATATAGGTAATAAATCAGAATATCTGCAACTCCTAGGGCTCTGCTACATCCTTGGCCTCACTACCCCACAGACTTGGTCTCTGAAGAAGTATATTGGCAAAGGTCCCAAACACATATAGCTAGGCTATAAAGGTATTTTAGGATACTATTAAACTTATATTGACTCAACGATCCCTCTTCCTGTCGCCTGTTTTGATTAGGGATCCTCTTTCCCCTGGCAGGGTAAAAGCCTACCATGTAAGGTCCACAGAAGAAAAATAAGCTGGAACCCCAATCATACTCCAGCCATGATAGTGTTCCTGGGCACCTACTGATAGGGTGAAATTAGCACATACTTGTAGTGGAAACCCGCAAGCTTTGTGAAGGGAAAGATAATCTAAACAGCCAACTAAAATGGAAGAGAAAAAGAAGCATTCTCTTCACCTTCTGGGTGTTGAATTAAGATACAGAGAAGATGACTCGTCCAGTCAGCATGGCTGATTTGGTTCCAGGCTATATTGTGAAAAAAGTGAGGAAAGTAGCTTTTTGTACAGAAGATCATGTGATAGTTGGCACGTATCGCTTATTTTACCTTACCAAGGTACTGTTTGCCCCTAGGTGTTTTCATCTCCAATACCAGCAGTGCATGCTTTACCACTCTTTCCTGCAGTTACTGGGAGACTCATTATTTTGAGGACTATCTGCAATATTCAGAGACTGTAGCTGGTTTGGAGTTTTGTGGGGGGAGTTTGTTGTGTGTTCCTGTTACTCCCACTTTGCTTTCTTTGCTGTAGAGCAGTATTAAGTAAGGAGTGATGATGGTGGTTAGGACTTCAGAAAAACTGCCTGATGTGCTATTTAATGTAAAATGGGTATAATAAACTAATTTATGTCTAGGATCAGGACAGTAAGATCAATCTATAAGAAATGTATGGCAGTGCTCACAGCCATCCTCTGATTATGACACCATTGACAGAGAATCATGAAAGTGAACTTGAAAATGTATTTTGTTACGGTGTCTTGTGAACATTACAGCACAGGGTCATTTAAGTGTATGCTGGTTTTTATTAAAAAAAAAAATCTTTTTTTTCCCCCTGCCAGCAGAGCTATTTACATTGACGCTTTCAGGAATTCAATTACATCTTTCCACTTTCCTAAGACAGATTTTTTTCTAAGGAGTAGAGTCAGAATTTAAGCCTTACTAGGCTTACTCCTTGTCACACAGAATTTCAACAGGATGAATGTATTTTCTTGTTACCATATGTCATTGATTTATATGGGGAGTAATAAGCGTATGGAAGGAAGGGGAGAGAGGAGAAAAAAACATGTGTGTCCACATACGCTTTGTCCTGCCCATTCATGTCCTGACATGGCATTTGTCACTATAAACACTATTACACCCTTGCTGCTTAAATGTATTCTGTGCTGCTTGTTCCCTTACCAACACACTGATTCCACTGGTAATGCTGAATATATCCTTGTGGGCATCCACATCTGTATCCACCCAAGATGTTTTGACAGCCATGCTGGCACCTATGGTTTCCATCACATTCATCTACATCTTTGCAATTGGGACAGAAGAACATAAAAGAACACACGATTATATACATTGCTTATTATACACATTGCGATTATACACATTGATTGATCATAATCATTGAAACACCAGTATTTATGACAAAGGAGTACTTCTGTAAGATAGAACCACCACTCAGGCTGGTCTTTTGAAAGCCTAAAAGTCAATTATTATAGTGCTCTTTCTACCTATTAATAATCCAATTAAAGCTTTTGAGCCTTTAAATTACTCAGATTTGGAGAAGAAATACTATTCCTGGTAATTCCACATGATTTTGCTTTGATGTAATGTTTAGAATCTGAATGGTTTTTAGTTTCAGTTTTCAAACCAACTATGTAGGACTAAGTTTTCCATTTCCTGGAACATACTGAAGTGTTTGAATATGAGGATGTCCTGGTTTTGGCAGGGAGGGAGTTAATTCTCCTCTCAGGAGCTGGTGTGTTTTGGATTTTGGATGTGAGGAATGTTGATAAACACCCTGATGGTATGAGTTGTTGATGAGCTGGCTTTCCAAGTCTCGCTTATGTGCAGATGCATGAAGCTGGGAGAAAAACAGACAGAACAGTTGACCCAAACTGGCCAAAGAGAGTATTCCATGCCATAAACGTCATGCTCAGTATATACGTGGGGATTGCCTACGGCAGGGGTGGGGGGCATCCATTTTTTTTTCTCTCTTCCATCTCTTCTCTTTCTCTTGCTCCCTGGCATCGTTCCCTGTACCTTGCTGTCTCCTTTTCACTCCTTTGCCTGCTGCTTGGTTTCATTTCTCTGATCACGGCCCAGGCTGGGCTGTATCGGTCATTGGGACATCGGGTGGGGAGTAAATCATGTATTGTTCATTTTGTATATATTAATACCCTTATATTTTATTATTATTGTTTTCCTTTGCTTTTCTAGTAAACTGTCTTCATCTCAACCCACGAGTTTTCCTTTCTTCCCAATTTCTCTCCCACATCCCACTGCAGAGGGGGAAGGTGAGCAAGAAACTGTGTGGTGACTCGGGCTAAACCACAACAGAGGAATACATACCAAATTTGGATGTAAGTACTACTTTTGCAATTAAAAAGAATAATCCATCTAAAAAGTCTCTAAGATATATGTAAATAAAGGAGAAAGCCACAAAGAAAAAAACCAAAACATAAAAAGTCAGCTATCTAAAATAGTGTCTGTTATAAGAAATAAGTAGATTGGAAGCAGCCTAATGTGTCAGGTAGCAGAAAAAAAAAATCATGCATAATATCAGAGATTTTAAGTTACACTCTAGTTGTCCACAGTTTGAAATAAATTTAATGGAATTGTGTGCCCCAAAGCCTGAGGTGGAGGAACTGAAAGCTATAATTTTATCAGTAATGGCACATAGAGAAGTTCTGATGTGTTAGTTGTGTATATATCTTGTGAATGCTTTGGTGAGTACAATTTAGTGGTTTGTTTTGTAGGTGCTGAGTAAAGCACACAATAAGGATGTATCTACTTTATGAGAACAAAGTAATCTGACAAGATAATACTTTGTAAAACATCTAGCTGTGTATATTCTGCACTGTTACTCTAGAAATAGGTTCTAGATATCAATTCCTGTTTTAAATGCTGTATCAAGGTAGCTAATGTTTTGAGGTGTCATAAATTTGTACACATATACCTCTGCATTTCTAATCATCAGCTGCCAGATGACCTAGTAAAACCTCTTAATTTCTTATTTGCTTAATATCTGAGGCCCACTGCAGAGTCTGGAGCTCTCACACAGATTTCCTGATTGGGGCTCCCTTTTGGACCAGAGAGAGATGAAGCTCAACACCTCAATTTGTATTTTAAATGTAATGAATTACTCTGTGTATCTCTATGATAGAAGACTTAAAGTATGGAATTTAATCTAATCTTAATCATCCTCAGGTGGATGATTACAGTTAGGTGAAACAAAAAATGTAGAGAGATTCTGTTTAGACTGTGTGAAAATGAAAAAGAAGAAACAACTAGACTTTTAGATGCATAACTCTATGTGAAGTTGAAATGGCAGCCTGAAAACAGCTGTTCAAGAGTGCAGCTAAAAAGTAACTTTTTATTCTAATTTGTGTAAAAATTACTCAGGAAGTATGTTCTTACATACAATTATGCTTAAAATTACTCAAATACATTCCTATTTCTTTTTGGCATTTACTTTTACTATGGGTGGTGCTGTGTTTTGTCTTTCACATCACAGGATTCACTAGACACAGAAGTAACGATTTGTACCTTAAAAAAATTTGACTTTTGCTAGTTACCTTCACAGTTTAATCCAGTGGAATCAAGAGAAAATCCCCTTTGACATTCACAGGTGAAACTTCCAGGAGTGTTTTGGCAAATTCCTTTTGATCCACAAAGTGATGGCTGAGAACCACATTCATTGTTATCTTTAAAATGCAGAGGAAAGAGAACGTTGGTATATACTGTGGCATGATTTTAGACATGTTCATATAATATTTCTCAAGAGGCTGAAATCCAGAGGTTCAGCAGTTTATTTTGAAAATGTAGCTTTTCCTATTTAAATATCCGATGACCTGATGACTCAGGCAGAGCTATGAGTAATTAATAAGTTGGAAGTGCAAGCTGTAATTCAGTTATGAATGTGAAAGACCCATGCATGTAATTGCTGACAGTGGAAAAATGCTGCACTTCTGTATTAGCTGAACTAAAGTTGTTTCAGTTAGCAAGATTTATACATATGCTTAAGATCTAAAAACATCTGTATCTATTGAAAAAGAAAATGCAGTCTGCTTCTGTTTAACTACATTTAAAATCCAATTTTAATACTTTACCTCTTTGTTGCCATGTGGTTATACTTAGAATATAATAACATGTATTAAATATGTACAGCTGTTTACTAAACAAGAAAATACAAAAGGTAGATAGACTAATTTTTATAATTGTTGCCGTTCAAAACCTGTTTTCTGGACTGCTGACATTATTGCTCCGTATTCTTACTGTTCATACAGAGCAAAAGACATGAATGAGAATTGAGAATATTGTTCTACAGAAAAACTGATGCAAGAAAACAAATATTTTTCTTACCAATACAAGCTGTGTGGTGTTGTGTAAAACCAGGTGGACATTTGCATGTGAAGCCTCCAAGGGTGTTGACACACAGAAACTGACAATTGTGTTGTTTGGTTTGACATTCATCAAGATCTGAAAGTAAGATATGTTGTTATCTTAAGAAAAGTCAACAGAAGTAGAGGTACATTTAGCGTAACTTCATAAAAATATCACAGTTTAAAACTATTTCCTTTTAAGTCAAGGTGCAAAAAATTAAAAGTTACTGTGTATAACTTTCTTTACCTTTACAGGTTTTTCCATCTTCTTGAAGGATGTAGCCCCGAGGACATGAGCACTGATAGCTCCCTTCTGAGTTCTTGCAGATAAAATTGCATGGTTTAGGAGACTGGGAGCACTCATCAAGATCTAAAGAGAGAAACTGTTATGTATCTGTTGTACTGATTTCTTTGTCTGTCTTTGAAGGGTGTTTTCTAAAGAGCACTATATTTAAGAGAAAAATGTTTGCAGGAGTCCTCAATTTACATTTGTCCAGAGTTCTTATTTCTACGTCTATGGATTCGTCACTGTGGAGTTTCTACAGAGTTGCGACTACAGTGACAAACTGAGTGTCCTGAAAGAGTAATATACTAGAGTAATGGTGGTATTAATATTTCCAGCTAAGGACAAAGTATTTATTTTAGGGCATACTATGGTATCATTATATGTGTTAACCAACAGGAAAGTGGGAAAACGTAGACCATGAAATAATGAGCTAGTTTGTCAGTCAGAATGGTTATACAGCTGAAATGTATTTCAGTGCTCATTGTACTACAGGAATATTGCCAGTACAGCTTATTTCTGAGTTTCTCCAAATAAAATATAAAAATAGAAGTGCATATTAGAAAAAGAAAGACAGAAAAGAGATAAAAGACATGAAGAGATAAAACTGCTTGTTGATACAAAGGTTGACAGAAGTTGATTATGTCAGTATGTACTAATTAAAAAAATAACTGAGCATTAAGATGCTGAATCTTACCAATACAAGATGTGCTGCTTATGTCAGTGCTATAGCCAACTTTGCAAAAGCATCGGAAGGAGCCCATAGTGTTAATACACTGTCCGTTTCTACACAGATTTGGCATGACCTTACACTCATCAATATCTGTACAGAAAATATTAAATATGTCATCCTTCAGTTTAAAATTCAACTTTTTTCTTCTCTTCTATTTTTGCACAGTTCCTGATCATGTCTCTGATAGAAAGAGTAAAGTTCCTTTCTCTTTAAAAATGGATCTGAATTCAAAGTCAAACATCCTTCAAACATTCATTACTGTTTTTTGTATCAAAATCTTCCTTCTACTTCACTGGGTAATGAGGTTCCAATTTTGCTAACTCAAAATACAAAACTCACAGATGTGATTTTTCTTATAACCAGTTAGATGACGCCAAATTTTTTTCACCAAACCTTAAAAATCTGTTAGCTTCTGCTTCCTGTGTGGAAATAGTAACTGCAAAGCATTCAGTGAGACTGTTGTTAGAACAACTATCGTTGCCTTTGCTATGCATGCGCCTTTTCAGCATACAAAAGCTTTGGGATCATTTCTAGCTTTTAGTTACTGGTTGGTATGTTCTGTTTTAGATCCCAACACTGAAAATTCTGCACAGCTGTTCTGGTTGCAACTACTGTTTAAAAGTGTTTTTAATTTCTGGTCTCTCAGCAGCACTTGAAAAAAATCAAACTCTGTTGTCTCACAGGAAATTCTTCGAAGGAACTTCAAAGAGAATTCTGCATTTTCTTAAATATGTAAGCATATTCTTTTCCCATTCTCTGCCTCCTTTCATCCCTGCAAATACCTCTTCCATCTGTAGTATAGCCTGGCCCGTGTGGACAGAGTTTCTTATATTGAGTGGTTCCAGGAAGCGGACAGAGCTCACACTGGTTACCCCAGCCCCGGCCTCCATCACAGCAGCATTCAGATTTAGTGACAAGATTTCGGCTGCTTGAAGCCATCTGACACATTGTCTGTAAAACTTCAGCAAAGCAAAACCCTTCACGTTTATCTGTAAGGAAGGAGTAAAGAGATCAAAAAAGAGCAGGAAATAAACATCTGATCCATTAAGCATCTGATGTATTATTCTGGCTCTCTATTAAACACCCAAAAGCACTGGAAGATTATTAGCACCCAGTCTGTGAAGTCTATTTTGACTTAGCCTTTCAGATTTGGTGTGCCTTCTTGTAATGTGCTGCCATTCCAGGTGTATTCCAGACATCCTTACCTGCATAAGTTTTACTTCTAGGAAAGCTGTGCCTTGGGGTATAGCTGGTGAGCTTGCTTCACAGCAAAACAGGCTGTGGGCCAAACTGAGCTTCCACTTAAGCTGCCTATGCTTGGCTTGCATTTGAACAACTTTCTTGAAGAGGGGTTAGAAATTTGTTTTGTTTGTTCGTTTTACCAGCCAAAATAGCATGTCTGATCATCTGTAATTATCCTGATGTGATTTAAATTACAAAATCCTTAGCACTTAAGTCTCTATGCAACTCAGTATTTTTTCAGTGGCACTTTTAATTTTTGTTGGCGGGGGTGAATATTATATGGCCTTACTGTTGATCTGTCCCTTTCTAGTTCTATTTTCCTTAATTTTTAAACCTTTTGGTTAATACCTGTCAATCATGAAAGAGGAGCAAAAATTGAGAGTCATTAAGCTCCTACAAATTTCCTTCAAACAGGCAGCTGAGGACAACAGAGATCGTGGCTTCCAATGCTAATGGAAACTCTAATTTTTGCAGAGGTTATATCTTCTAAATAGGCTATGTCACCTGTCTTATTTGTTTGGTAAAATGGAAACATTGTCAACTATGGTCTGACAAGGTTTATGTTTTTAAATGGAAGATTTTATTTTTTTCTTTTAAAGCTGTGAGTTAAAATCCTTCCGATCCCTCAGGATGTATGTAGGTATCAACACTCAGCTGGCTTTTTCTTTTAGAAATATGAGGAGTAGAATCTGTACATTTCTTACAAGCATCAGGTCAAATGCGAACTTTTGCTTCAGGCAAAACTTACTTTGGGTGCCTAGAAACTGAACTGTTTACATCAAATAAAGCTGTCCTCACTGAAAGCGCCAGCTGTGGGAGATAGCACGTTTGCTGTAGCAGTCTGCAAGACTCAGTATTCTGTCCTCCTTGATAGATACATTGTGCAGGTCTTCACGCACATTATGACTTGCAGAGCATATAGAATGCTTTCTCCTCAATTTGAGATGTGGAATAAATTTTAATGTGAATAGAGTATGAAGGTTTGCACAATATATTTAAAATAAAATAATCTAAGACTTAATGTTTGTGCTTTAATTATGAAGAAATACTTTGTTTCTGCCAGACTCATTTCTCATAGTAATTTCTGACCCAGGAAACCCCAAGGGAACAACAGCAATCAACAAACTAATCCAAAGCATAGCTTTCAGAAAATAATAAAAAATAATACATTAGATATAAGAAAGCAATAATGACCTCCAAGCAGGTTATTTCCTTGGCATTAATAACTGGCTGGGGTTAACAGACTGTGGCATCCTTTTCCCATCTGGTCTTAATCCTTAGGAAATACCCTGCACTTCCAATATTATTACTTTGCTATGAAGTCAGCACAGTACTGATGACAATTTACAGTGAGTTGGTTTTATAGTACTTACATAAGATAATATAAAAGTATTTTTGATGTAAGAATAGTAATAAATACTCATAAAGTTTCAGCATTGTAAAACACTTCGAACTATCTACACTTGAACACTGATCATGAAAAAGGAAGGTTTTGCAGTACTCTTTGATTTCTAAAGAGGGAACAAATAATTTTACAGGGCAAATGACGACTCTGAACATATTGAAAAGGAAGTAGGGGTTGATGAACATAAAACTCAACAGAATTTAATGTGCAGGCCTGGCTCAAATTTTTTTAATGTATTTTGCAATTTTTTTTGTGAAATCCTAGTATTTTGTATTCATAATCACCATCTGAATTAAAGGTACGGAAAATTCTGATGTCCAGCTGCAGTATTGTGGTGCTTAAGATCACGTTCTGAATATGCAAACACTTACTTTTGCTGCATCCCATTTTTTGATCTAACATAACTATATTCTGCTTCTTTAAAAATCCCTGTATTTTGTCTGGATAGTGTTGCTCAGTACCAGACTTAGATCCCTCTGGAATTTACACACTTCTACGTGAGGCCCCTGATTGCTAGACTCAGCTGACATACTCAAGATGCTCCTCATTCTTATAATTAATTGATATCATATTGTTTAATTTATAAGGATCATTACTTAATTTTGGTAGATTTGAGAGCTGTTAGGTACTCAGAAGCCTAATTTATGCTCTGCATCCTTAAAACTTTAACGTAAGATAAAATGTATATGAAAGCAGCATTTACCAAGACACTCAATGCCTGATGGACTCGACAGGAATCCTTCATTACATTCACATCGGTAGCTCCCAATAACGTTCACGCAACGACCATTTTCACAGATACCTGGCTTGGTTCGGCACTCATTTTCATCTTTACAAAAATACAGTAAAAAAACCAAAAAACTACATTAAAATATATCAGACTTGTAGAATGCATTCATCATTCTGCATAATATTTGTAAGAAGTGGAAAATCAACAACTGATTAAGCTTGGAAAGGACTTTTCTAGTAACGCTATCCTATTTCATTCCTCATGTACTGTATCCTAGGATGAAAGCAACGTACAAAGAGCAGAAAACACTTGCAGCAGCGCAAGTTCTAGTTATAACTTTTACCTGGCAAGAGGTACTCAAATAAAATTGGAATGTATACATCATTTGACTAACAAATTTTCACTTTGTAATAATTTACAGTCTCTGAATAAATTTATCCTCTTCTGAAATCACATTCAGTCCACACATCATTTCCCTGAAAATGTTTACAATCTTAGTGTATAGTGCATTTTCTTTCATAGATAATGGCACAGATACTGTAAGCAATTAAGCAGGTGATTTAAAGGCAGCATTACATGGCAAAAAAAGGCAGAATTCTTGTTCATACAGATAATTTTCCCTTTAAATGTAAAAATCTGTAAAGGAGAGTAGTCATTCTCTTGCTGGAGGACTATTATTTTAAAATATTTTCATTTAAAGCATTCACTGAGATGGATGTTTAATTTTTTTTGTATCCTCTGAGCCAATGATAGTCTCAGCTACTTCTGTCCTCAGAGAACTTTGGACTAGTCTTGGGGTTTTTTTATGTACCAGAAGAAAATAAAATTTGCCAAAATGTAGCTATTGTTTCCCCATCAACCAACTGAGAAAAGGATGGAGGAAAGCTGTTTGCTTACTTACAGGATGGAGAATTATTTTGAACTATGACCTACGGCAGTGTCCTCATCTTTTGCTCTTCATGGCTTTTATATGTTGTTTCAGAATCTTGCAGTTTTAATTCTTTAAGGAACTGCCACATTATTTATGAACAGTACTAATGCTAAAGGAAATGTAACTTTTTATTTACAATAATTTTGCTTCCTACACATCAAGTGAGGTCTCTTTTGTACGGCAACTTAACTTTTTAAATCTAACAAGTGTCTGAAAAACTTTCTGATTTCGTTGTACAGTAAGAAACAAAATCAGAGGGTTTTTCTTCTGGAATTAGTCAGTCATTTATAACTGCTTTCAGATAAGGCTTAAACCCTGAAACAAAAAGAATTTAAGATGTAGGCATCATTAGCTATCTTAAGTGTCTTCTATGAATTACTACCTTCTAGTTCACTACATGGATATACAGAGAGCTTTTCATTTATTTGCTTGTTTGCACTTCAGTAGATGTCTTCTTCCCTTTCTAAGCTTTACCTGTGCAGCCTTCTCCATCAGATCTCCGGGTCATTCCAGGAGGACAAATGCACATGAAGGTACCAATCAAATTTTTACACATCATGCCTCTTGATTCGCAGTCATGGAGGCCTTCAGCACACTCATCTAGATCTGGGAAAAAAATTTATTTTGTGTTTCAGCTTCCTTCCAGTAGCTTCAGTTATTGAACATAATTGCACTTTCTCAAGAAAAAGGACATACAGACTTCCCTAACAAGCACTGAAGAAAAATCTGAGACCTATGCTTAATTGTAGTTGTTTTAATCTTTGTGAGCTACTGTATCATTGTTTCATGTTAAAGATGAACTTCACCATTGTGACCTTCTTGGCTTTACAACTTCCACCAAGGTGTACACTTGATAATAAAAACACTAGATCCTAGTCTTACAAGAGTTCTGAAAAACTGGAAATAATAATCTGCTGGACTATTTGCTGCATTCCACTGAGATGATGAATGCAAGATCCACAGAAATATTTGGATTATGCTTTGGCCAGTATATGGTGATGGAAGTTGGGTAAAGTTTATATTTCAGTCATTACCTTTGCACATCTTTTGGTCTTCTCTTAGCTCATAGCCAACCGGACATGTGCATTCATAGAAACCATAAGTGTTGATACAACGAAAAGCACACAGCAAGGGATTCTGAGCACACTCATTTATATCTGAACAGAAAAGAACAAAATAATTACTCTCCACTAAGTTTTAAAACAACCATCAAGAAGGTTTTCTTATACCTGTGTTTCTCTAGTCAGCTAAAAGTATAAAAAAATGTAGTAATTCAAATCAGCAAACATGGGGATGTTTGTTTTTGAGAAGCCAAAGAAAATCAAACAAAGCTCTGCTTAAAAATAATGTCATAATAAATACAGAACTACTTGAGCTTAGAATGACATGTTGGAACAGGCCTATATCAGACTTATTATCTGATAATTTTTTAATGTATTCTCTATGATGAGACGTGTCAGCTTTTTTCCAGCTCTTAAAATAATAATTCTTGCTTCAGAAAGCAAATTAATTATGAGTCATAAAACATAAAACTTGTAAGAAGCATGCTGATCAGCATCTGATGAGAGCAGAATGGTTGTACACAAATCCCACACTATGAAAAATAAGAGGTACTTAATGAAGCTAATGTAGGATTAATTTAAAACAGATGAAAGGAAATACTTTACTAAGTAGTGAGCATAGTGACATTCTTGATCTCATTGCCACAAGAAGCTGTGGAGGCAGACTGTATCAGCAGATTCAAGACTGTACTGGATAGATTCTTCAACAACAGATCTGTAAGTGGATACTAAACCCACTCTGCAGGGATGAATCCCCAGTTTACATAATATCTTCCCTATATCCTCAGCTCTTGTATTAGAGGAGTGAACTGCAGAAAACTATTAGTCAGGCTGTATGCTGAATTAGCATTTGAACTGTGAGGGAAGAAATAATGGACTAGATGGACCAGTGGTCTGACTTCAGTTTATTACATAAACTCACTTGTTACTGTAACTGTGATGAGTGGGTCAGTTCATAACTGTTCTGCCTCAGTTATGAAAAAGGCTCTGCAAATTCAGGCATTTTTGCCATGGTTAGCTATATCATTTATGAGGATATTATGGGAGCTCAACAGTCACTTTTCCCGGCCTCCTATCCCACCCCTTTCCAACAAACAGCTGAATAATATAGCATACCACAACATGCAGTTTGGTAAATCTTCCGATAAACTAAAAATACTGCTTGAATCAATTCCAGACTTTTTCATTCACATATTTCAAGCAGAGAAACTCTTTTTCCTCCTAGTTATTACAGCACCAAAGGCCTGGTTAATAATGCAATTTCAAAACTGAGGGCTGAACAAAACTAAAGGAAAAAAGTAAAGAGGATAAGTTACCTTCACAATTCATCATTGGGCCTGGCTCAAATCCTTCATGACAGTTGCACTCAAAACTGCCAATCATGTTAGTGCACGTACCGTTTCCACATGGGTTGCCAATTGAACATTCATCAGTATCTGTGTATAATTAATAAATAAAAACTGAAGAGAACTGGGACACATTTCAAATTGTGTTTTAAATTCAAGTGTTACAATTCTTAAAATTTATTAAATATGGACACACCAATGCAATGTACTCCAGTGTAGTCTAAGTTGTATCCCATGGGGCACTCACAGCGGAACGATCCATCAGTATTGATGCAGTGACCATTTGAGCAAATCCCTGGGCTTTCAAGGCATTCATTGACATCTAAAAAGCAGGAAGATATTAGTAACCACTTAGCTGATGCATTTCTGTATCAAGTCCTAAAAAAATCTAAAAAAACCCTAAGAGCCCTATTCTGTTTCTCTCTAGCCATGCAATTTCAAAGGTAATCTTTTAACTGTCATTTAATATGGTCCACATTTGTCACCACGGGCTATGGGAAGTAAATCACCACATACTATAATATTTAAGTCTAGTTTTAGGTATATTTTTTAAAATTATCGGGGAAAAGAATACATACCTTCACGTGTATCATCGATTCCGGGAATAGTTCCATGACCATATGGACACAGGTCCTGAAAAGCAACTGCAGAGGTATGGGGTGTTTTTAAAAAAAAAAAAAAAAAAAGTAGTGAGAGAGAGAACCATGACAGCTGGTTAAAGCCATCAAAAAATCTTCTAAAGGACATTTTTCAAAACTGTCAACTGGTTAAATCACAGTCATTATGCTGTATTGACAGAAGCAAAAGTAACACTGTCTCTAGGTCAGGGAAGCAGTACTAGAACTTGTTGAGCTTCCATGTGCACATGCTTGGTGTCTTCCCTCTTCTGTACTTGGAGAAAACCAAGAACTAAAAATTGTCAATTACTTCAAGGATTCTTGGCACTGTCCCATTTTGCTTTTCTCTTTCAACAGGCTAGGTCTACAGATGGAGGCTACTAGTTCATTTCTCTATAGAGCAAAACCAACAACTCAGCATTTCTCTTTTTCTGTGGTTTCTTCTGTTTAACTTTGTTCCTTTCATTGACCTGAAAATGGTTCTAGAAAAGGCCATAAAGAGAGATCAAAAAGGCACAACACACATATGCTCTTCCGTTTGTGCACTGTTGCACAGTTTTGTTTTATATCTCGATGTGTACCTTCTTCTTCCTTTGGACAGAGCTCACAAGGATCACCCCATCCTTCTCCTGGCATTTTACTGCAGCAACATTTTGCCTTTGTGGTGTTGAAAGCCTTTGGCACTGAGCATTTCCCATTCTCAAAATTAGTAAAACAGAAGCTCTGGCGAGTATCTAAAAAAGAAAACACAGTTATGTAGAGCTAGCACCTCCTGTGTGGTTAGATGATGACTGTCTAGCCATGAAAGGAATAATGTTAGGTCTGTACTTTTCATACTGTTTTGAAAGCACTTCCCAGTTCTTCATAAGAGTATCATCTGAAAGGGACCCGCTGAGGTCCCTTTCTACTCATTCTACAGAGTATCTGTTATATGTTAGAATAAGTTATTACAGTCCTCAATCATTAACTTACCAAAACATCTCCGTCCATTGTCAGACAGCACAAAACCTGTAGGACAGATGCACTGGAAACCTCCTGGAGTGTTTGTACAAGAGCCAAAGAGACAAATGTTGGGATCCTCATTACACTCATTAATGTCTGTAAATTAAAGGAGAAAAGGTTCACCATAACCCCATTGGCTGTGAATTCCTTGGTTAAGAAAGGTTGTTTATTACTTAACTTCAGTAGGAGGTACTCCTCCAATAAAGCACCCAAGAGATAAAGTAGTCTGAAAGTTCAACTAACTCTTTCAAATTACAGTATTTCACTGGCATGCACTTTCCTCTCCATTCCATACCATTCTCTGTTCTTCGTCACATTTATAATACAAGCAGTAAATGCTTTCAGACTGAAAGACAAAAGCTATTTCTGATGAAAAAATATATTTCCATAAACACAAAACATGCAGAGGTAAATTTTTAAAAATCTATACATTTGGAGTTCTTTGTAAGTAAAGGTGGTCTTTTCTTCTTGAACTGAAACAACAGCTTGTTATAAGTAGAGGGAAGTCTATGATTATATTTATATATTCAGATTTATATTTACCAGTTTTCCACACCCACTCTTGATATGTTACTTAGAATTTTTTCCTGTTCAGTTGCATAATTTAGAATATATTGTTATGACTATTTAAATGTGAGATTTATTTTTTTTAAATACAGATATTTTTATAATTATTAAAAACTTAAACCAAAGGATTACTTAATATAAACACCAAGTGCCTGTAAAATTGTGCAGCTCAAATAGTATCAGCCTGCATATCCTGCTTCTATATAGATAATAGACAGAGTAAGAAAAGTAATACATTACTAGACCTTTACTTTTTCATATCTACTATTTTAAACTATATTTTAATTTATTCTATTCTGTAAACACTGACAGAAGCTATAAGCCTCCTTGCTAAAGTAATTTGTAAAAGTAATTATAATTTAATAAATTCTGAAGTGTATTTTAATAATCTGCTAAGCTGTACCTGCAGTACAACTGTTCCCTGAGTCTTTCAGTAAGAGATATTAAAAGAATATCCCAGAGACGTATGGCTGTATAAGTGTTCTACAATAATATCCATATTCTTGGATCTTAATCCAAGTGTTGGCAGGAATGGATATTCTCCATGAAAATAAGCTTCATGGCTGTTGAGCCACAAATTTTTAGCATCATTTTTCCTGATACTTGTTGGACACTCCACTATACTGAGCATGAGAAAACCAGCCTACTTAGCAGATAGTGAAACAATGGAAACACAGTCTTTATCACTAGGGAAATAAAAGTGGAGTGATGAAAGAAGTCATGTAGGAACAGATTCTGTTCCATTACTTCTGAAAAATATTACCTTAAGTCCCATTTTCAGATGTAACTATTAGGTATAGCACATCAACAAACCACTGTAGCATAATCTAGTATACGATCAAACTCTTCCCATGGACAGGCTCTTACTATGTGAAGCATTATAAGTCAGCTCATTTCAGTGAAAACAGGTAATCAACTTCCCAGTTAGTGTGGCAGTTGCTAATATACAAAGCCAGAACTGTGGAAATAAACGAGTCCTCTCCCCTTCATTTCCACAAAATGAAAGGAAATATATTGCATGGGTAAGTGAAAATGAAGAATTTTTCCGTGGCTCCCATCTGTTTTGGTTTCCTCTGCATATAATCACCCTGAGCTCAAAAAGTAATCTAGCTATTGTCAATCTTCACATTACAGACAGAAGTAACGAATTCTTACAAAGCTGTTTGCATATAAGATCAATAGAAAGTAATGGGGAACATATGTTGCAAGAGCTGTCATTATACTAATAAAAGTATTAGTACAATCACATGTGATTATCTAGGCATTTTCTAGGAACTTCAGCTGGACACATGGCAGAATGGAGAAAAAGAATATAATTAAGTCCCTTTTACTCAGTTCAGGCAAAAATCTGTTTGGCAGTCCCTGATGCTGTCAAAAACATCAACAGACTCTGTCAGGATACAAACCATGACATTCCTGGAAAACTAAAAGCTTTCATTTTAAATTAATGATTTTACAATTGTAGGTGATTTGAATTAATCTCAAATATACTTCTGTTATGGAAACAGCAGATGCCAAAAGAAAAGATTAAGTTGGCTGGCTGATCCAAAAGGATGAGAGCACTCTGGGGCTTAGAAAATACATTCTATTGTTCAAAACAAAAATTCAAAAAGGTTCCTGTGATCCAGTTCCTGCACCCATATAGATTAGGTGGCTAGAAGCCAAATCTTCATGTCCTCGCCAGTGTCTTCTTCAGTCCATACAAGGACAAGTTGCTCATTTATTATTGGAGTTATTTGGATGAATGTGTGTCTGGGGTGTCACACCAGCTAACTTCAGTGTTTTAAGCTGAAAATCAGGTTTCTTTATAAAGTCACAGTGAAGATACAGGTGCTTATTCTGTCCTCCAACCATATAAAAATCTAAGGCTTCTAGGTTAGCTACCTAAAACTAGTTGTGGGCACCTTCCTTGCCAAGTGACCCATATAGTTAATTTAAATGCCCAACAAATTTTTAGTAGTCCTGTGCTTTGCTCTGCTGGAAAAGGGAGTTGTACATTGGATTTATTTCTCACTCTCTGCTACATCACATCTTAATTAATTGTATGACATTCAGCTCCTGAATGATATTCAAGGCTTTAAACAAGACTTAAATGCACAAACAAGAACATGTAAACTGATGAAAAGTGTGCTGTACCCTCTTCCTCCTGTGAATCTCAGCACTTGAGGGGCACTATACAAAACAGGAAATCAGAAAACAGTTGCTAGAAGAAATTGATTTCAGCAGTTGTTCCCATAAGCTCTGTAATTT
Organism: Tetrax tetrax; assembly: GCA_009806455.1. NCBI lineage: Eukaryota > Metazoa > Chordata > Aves > Otidiformes > Otididae > Tetrax > Tetrax tetrax. The sequence continues at coordinate 72,546 of WHYT01014848.1, read as the reverse complement.
TATCAAGATTTTTAAACTTCATAGTCCTCTGAAACCAGAAGCTTGGTTCATGCATTGATTGCCAGTGACGACCTTTTTACAAACATTACACAAATCCAGTACACAGGTTGGTTTGTTTTATGAATTAATTTTTTAAAAAGTGAATGAAAGATAAAATACTATTTTCTTAAGAAGTATTTTTCCTTGTGTTAATGAAGAAGTTAATGTATAAAATATAGTATAAAGCAGTATAAAATATCTTGCCTTCCATTTTTAAAACCTCTTCCTGAAGACTTTTCCTACTTATTCCCTGTCATCATGATTTTAAGTAGGGCAACATTCACAAACATTAGGGTGTACAACTACTTTCCACCAAATTAAAACCAGATACTTTTTCTAGCTTTTTTAATTGTTCAGAAGCAACAATTACAATTTGCCTTACCAATACAACTTTCACTTTTTACTTCATATCCTGGTGGACAGATGCATCTGAAAGATCCTTCCAAATTTTGACAGGTACCAGGAGAGCATGAACCAGGTAGTGCCACACATTCGTTAGTATCTTTGGAGAGCAAATCAAGAAAGACTTAGAATCATGTAATTCTTATGGTAACAAAACAGGCTTACTGATGAAAAAGACTATAGGATTCTTTTCCAATTTTCTTTTTCTAAGGCATTTAAATACTTAAAGATCAACAACTATTCCAAAACTCAGTTACTTCTACTGTGTTTTCATTAAAGTCACTGTCTTTTTTTTTTTTATACTTAAGACTGTGGTGCTTCCCTCTAGATAGGAGCTAACAGTTAGATTATTTCAGCTCATTAATACTTTATAATCTCCTTGCAGATCATACATACCAATGCAATTCTTGCCATCTACAGTAAGTTCATATCCTTCATTACATAAACATTTAAAAGAACCAATTTCATTGAAACACCGTCCGTTTCTGCACACTTGACCAAAAAAGGAACTGCACTCATCGATATCTGTAAAAAAACCAAAACAAAACCCCAGAAGCGAGAGTTGAGTCCCAGCATAGCATATATAGCATGTTATAAACACACTCAAGCTGCAATATGTATTTGTGTGGAAAAGGCAAATCTTGCAGCCACAAGGGAACAGATGACAGCTGGTGGAAAGTAATTCTCACTCAAGTGCATTAAAGTGTATGTTCTATTTAAACAACACACTTTTTCTTTACAGGGTATTATAATTTTCAAACTTGCAGCATTACCTCAGCTACTGCATCTGGAGACATTCAATTATTGCCAAGGAAATGTTACATGGAATGTTCTGGATTTTATCTGAATTTATATGTGCTCAAGTTTCCTCCTAAAACCTGCCTTGTAATTTTCAAATTTTGGTATGTCATTTGCTTTCTACAGGACTTTCTTCAGGATTTGCTCCTTCCTAACAGTTCTGAAAACAAGGTTTGAACATGCTTATTAGTTTGTAGAGTTACTTCAATAATTCAGACTTAAAGGAGCAGTGCATAAGGGAAGATACAGAAAGAAAATACCAGAACAAATGAAAAGGAGCTTGGAGAAGCATAATTACCTAAGAATAATTTAAACTTCACTGTTTTACAACACCTGAATTTGAATGACGAAAACTAACATCAGTTTTACTGAAGAGATTTTAGTGTTCTTTAGAAGCATTAAGTACCAGCTCCTGAAAAAGATTTACCTTCTGCTTCAGCCAGTACACCGTGTTTGTTTTACTAGTTTATTCCCCAGTGCATTTCTTCTGTGTTGTGGTTCTACGTGCAGAAATGCCTCCAAAGTATTACACTGGGATGGGCTAAATTGCCTTGGAATGATTGAATTTGGAAGAAAGCCCTCAGGCTCTCCAAGCTGTCAAGAGGAGTGCTAACAAAAGGCCAAGTCTCTGAGTCAGCTCAGGCTGCTTGGCCTCCTTGAAGGCACAACCTGGAGCAGAGGCGCTGGATGCTCCTGGCAGTAGATTGGCAGGTATACTGCCAAGGGAAAGAACCTCCTTGGCAAATACTGCCATTCTTTGGCAGTAGACTGTTCTCACATGAACTACTTTTCTCTTTCCTGAACAAGGAGAGGAATTGAAATACTTATTGAAGATGCCTGAGTTCTCTTCTGAATCAGAAAGGAACCCACAGACTTTGTTCTGTCTTTGTTCTATAGCAGGAAGAAATGTAAAACTTTCCTCTCACTTGGCTTATGCTCTATACCAGGGAGCAGATCTCCAGAGACTCATGAGCCTGTTCTTCAGCCCAGGAAGATTTCAGTTGCTTTTTCAAAAGTATCCAGGAATTCAAATTCTCCAAAACCATCAGATATTCTGGTGTCCTGTGCTTTAGGGAATATGAAATAGCAATGCCTGGATAAAATGCCCATCTCATCTTAGGAGAGAAGATTTGGTAAATCAGTTGCACTGCCCTTGTTACTTCTGTCTGCTTGCTGTTTGTCTGATTCCTCTTTCACACATGTGCAAGTGTCAAGTAATACAGTCAAATAAAGAAAAGATTTTAAATTTGTAAGTGTGTTGGTTTTATTCAGTGAGGAGGGCTACGGTGGCAGCTTCTTCAAGAAGCTGCTGGAAGTTTCCCCTTTGTCCAGTGGACTCGGCTGGGCCTAGGGTGGACCCACTGCTGGCCAAGGCTGAGCCGATTGGGAGCAGAATGTTCCCCCATAATGCCTCTGCGATTTGAGAAGGGGGAAAAATAATTTAAAAAAAGGAAGAAGATGTGAAGAAGCTGAAGTGGGGGGCAGAGCGAAAGAGGTGCGAGCCTTATGGCCCTCACCCTCTGGCCTCCCGCCGGGCAGCCATCTAGGCCCGACTTGGCCCGGCGCGGCTGCAAGGAGTGGAGAGGAGATGAGATGTGAGGAGAACCTGAGAGGCGTCTGCCTGAGCCGGTTGTGAAGAATTTCTTGTGAGAGGAACGGCTGCAGACGCCAAGGTCGGTGCAGAAGGAGGGGGAGCAGTGCTGCTGCTCCCGGCAGAGATTCCCCTGCAGCCCGAGGTGCAGCCCATGGTGAGGCCGGCTGTGCCCCTGCAGCCCATGGAGGCCCCGCAGGAGCAGGGATCCCCCTGCAGCCCGGGGAGGGCCCCACGCCGGGGCAGGCGGGTGCCTGAAGGAGGCTGTGGCCCGTGGAGGGCCTGTGCTGGGGCAGCTGCTCCTGAGGGACTGCACCCCATGGAAGAGATGACCCACGCTGGAGCAGTTTCACAAAGGACTGAGGCCCATGGGAGGGACCCCAGGCTGGAGCAGGGGAGGAATGTGAGGAGTTCTTCCTCTGACGATGAAGCTGCGCCGTGAAACAATGTGTGATGAACTGACTGCCCCATTCCCTCTTCCCCTCTGTGCCGCTCGGGGGGTGGCGGGGGGTGGGGAAAGGGGGAAGGTAGTAGAGATAATGTTAAGCTCGGGAAGAGGGAGGAGTGGGGGGAAAGTTACCTTGTTTCTCTGTCTCATTATCCTGCTAGTTGTAGTAATAAATGAATAGTTTTCCCCAAGTCAAGTCTGGTTTTGCCCGCGACAGTAACTTTAAGGATTTCTCCCTGTCCTTATCTCAAACCTCGAGCCGTTTTTCTTATATTATCTCCCCCTGTTCTCTCTGAGGGTGGGGGGAGTGAGAGAGAGACTGCATAGTCTGGTCCTGATTGGGGCTGAACTACAACACTGCTGCATAATGGCTTCCAGCTCCTCCTGTTTGTTGCCAATGCTGCACACATTGGTGTAAATGCACTTGAGCTGGGCTATTGATTTCACCTCATCTAGTGAGGTCACCTCTAGCAAGCCTGGGTATGTCCCCCCTTTCCTCTTCAAACCTAGTTTAAGCCCTTTCAATGAGCCCCGCCAACTCGTAAGTGAGAATCCTTTTCCCTCTTTGAGACAGCCGAACTCCATCCGTTGCCAGCAGGCCCGGTCCCATGTAAACCTCCCCATGATCAAAAAAAACGAAATTCCACCTGATGGCACCAGCCTCTGAGCCACATGTTAATCAGGTGAGTTTTCCTGTTCCTTTCAATATTCTTCCCTGCTGCTGATGGGACTGAGGAAAACACTATCTGTGCTTCTGATCCTTCAACTAGTTGTCCCAGTGCCCTGAAGTCCCTTTTGATCGCTTTCGGACTTCCTTCCGCAACCTCATCACTGCCAACTTGCATAACCAATAGTGGGTAGTAATCAGGGATGCTTTGTCAACACAAAGCATCAGATGGGAACAACATCTTGAGGATAAGAGCAAATGTTTTTATTTAGCTGGCAGTCCTGCTGAGAGAGCAGAACTACTAGGTAAATGTCTCCTAATAGCAAATAACTGATCAAGCAGCTATGGTAGTTATAACCATCAGCAAAAAAAAAAGGGAATGAGATTGCACCATCACATTTTTGCAGTTTCATCACTTATCAATACTGGCGAGGAGACACAGAGGTGCTCAGGATGCTCCAACTCTCTCTGTCTAAATATATTTCAAATGCTGATAATCCACTAATCAAAATAAAATAACCTTCAGCCAACATATAATAATAATGAAACGATTACATTAAGAAGCAGTAGAAATTGTATTATGTGTTTTAATATTTGCATTGTGTATCTAAATACAATGTAGATTCCTGGTTTCCTTACCTGTTAAGATAAATATACCAGTGATTAAATCATATGCATGATAGCTAAATACCAGGTGTGTCAGTAAACTTACATGTGAAAGTTAGAAGTCAATCCATACTGGATGAAAAAACAAGGAAATTTACCTCTCTTTTTCTAGCTCTTCTAAATAACCAGTGCTTTCTCTGCTTCCATTCATAAATCCCCTTCTTGGAAAAGATCCCATGGGAACAGGGCTGCACTCTCCTGAACGGCTTGACACAGACCCTTCCCTGCTTCCGTATGAACGCACAGACACCTTTGGCCTTAATTTCACTCCAGCGAAGTTGGTACTTTCCAAGTTCAGTTCTGGATAATAAAGAGCAAACATTTGCAGAGTTGAAGTTCAGCAGCACAAATTTAGAAGATAATTTCTATCCTAATTTCTTATTTCCTGAACAAATCCATGATTGGTTGAAATCTATACAAGAACATAATGTGAACAAAACTAATCTTAGTGGTACACTTGGAGAATTCTAGTCATCTGAGCAGACAGCCAAACAGCAATCTTGACAATCAGAACAGTCCTCTACATGAGCCTGCCTGTCTCTTTCCCGGTGGACTTAAGAAGTGGGCATAAATGTCACATGGATTTTTCTTGTGGCCCACTTCCTAATAGCTTGTTTCTCAGAGATACTGCAGATGCTTCAATGTCACATAAATGATGACAACTCTGTTCACCACAGGGTTGTTAAATGTAGACACTCCCTATAATACTTCTGTTCAGTGGCAGGGATACGGGAGTATACAGGGAGTCCAGTGGTCTGGTCTTGCTTTGCACATCCCATATGATGGGATGGTGGACATTCCAGCACACGCTCCAGGGACAGGGGCATCGATTTGCAGCATGACAGACACAATTCCAGTAATATGACACAGAGAGGGCAGGGCATGTAAACAAATCTAGAAAACTGGTGGAACTAATCCATCATTAATTTAAACAAATGTATTTTTTTTTTTATGAAGAACTGAATGAAATGCAAGTCACACCAAAACCAATTCACATGAAGCCCTCAAGTAACAGAAGCAAAAGCACAAAAGGAACATTTTTTTTTTAATAAGGTGTCTTAAAATACTCAGCAAAAATAACAGGCACTGAGACTATGGCTAACTATCAAAGTCAGCACTGGAAAGAAGATGCAGCTGAGACAGAAAATTTTATCCCGAAGAACAAACAACTGAGAAACAAGTGAACCTACTTAAAATATAATTCTAGATTTACCTTTAAGTCGTTCCAGTAAGTCAATTTGTCCAGAAGACACCATCGCCTCATCTTCAATACTTCCTTGTAGCTGTTTCAGCACCTCCTATAAGAAATTAAGCTTAATTAAGAAATCCTTAAAATAATAAAACACAAGGTAAATAGTAAATATATCTTTTCCTGCCCTCAAGTGCACATTTATGTAATAGCTACTGAGAAAATGACGTAAACTATATTTCGGGTGAGCACTCATCGAGTGTCGTAACTTTAATTACCATCAAATATGTTCTACAGTATTCCACCAAGCACTGTCATGATGTAAAGTATATCCTCCGTAACTCATCCTCTCTGATAGTCAAATCTAACAGCTTATTTAAAAGTCCTTCTCAGAGTGAATACCAGTTATCTTGAATTTACAGATGGAGAAACGGAAGCACAGCGAGGCTAGTTAAATTTCTCCATCTGGGTACCTAAAGTTAGTCTTGTAAAAATAAAACTTGGATTCACAACTAAAACTTACAAAAGTATCTTGAATATCCCATTTTTAAACTCCAAAGATATCACAGCAGAGGTATCCCCAGGATTTATTTTCAGCAAGGCCTTAGCACCACTGTAAACCAGCAAGAGGAGTCATATTATTCTTACTGTTGCTAGTGCTACCACCACCACATCTACGAGGAAAAGACTTACAACGCCTTCATGGTGTCATATAATTTCACTTATAACTGCTGCTACCACCACCACCATGCCTGCAAGAAAGAGATTTAGGACTCCTTCCAGCAGCTGAAGCTTTAAAGCCAAGAATATTGCCGTGTGCTATTGAAACTATGTATGAAAAAATCATACAGCTGAAGAAACATACTTCTAATGCACAAACAGGTTCACAGAAAGCAACAACTACTACACTAAAAGAGGCCTGTAAGCCCCCAGGTCCCTAATGCTCAGTGGCCTAAATTCAGGTAGGAAACTAAATGCAAGATAGTGAATGCCTTTTCTGTATTGTAACAGTGAGCACATCAATAGCAAAAATAAATTGAAAAGACTAGCCACAAGGCAGAAAGCCCTTACTGGAATTTAAAATATCACTTTTCTCACTGTGGCACAGAAAATATTTTTAGAAGCAGCCATAGTCAGGAAACAAAAACAATTCTGAATAATGAAATGTATTTCATACTTTTCAAACACGACTCTATATCCAGAATTGTACTTCTGTTCAGACCTGAAAACCAATGAATTTCAGACAATTAAAAAGATTGCCACATCACTGTTTTGCTCTTTTAAGAGCGTAGCATACCTGACTGTCAACATTAATGGTTCTTGCAACTTGCACAGAAGGTATTTTAAAATATATTTTCTTCTTTAGAAAGGAAAAAACCCAAGACTACAAGAAGTCAAGATATTCTTTAAATAGACATATTACTGAGCTTTTGTGTACTCAGTGGTGTTCCTTCTACCAAAAAAAAAAAAAAAAAAAAGTAAAATTATTTTGAGTAAAGAACTACACGGTGTTTGGGGAAATAATTTCCAAGCACTAGACTCGGAGTAAACAGTAGCAGCACAATCACTGCTGCCATCCATCATGTAAATAGATGCTGGTACTCTAGGAAGATAAATACTGGTTGATATTCAAGGAGCACCTCCTCCAAGCTCAGGAGTGATGTATCCCAACAAACAGAAGTTGGGCAAAAATGCAGGAGGCCTGCATGGATGAACAAGGGGATCCTGGGTCAACAGAAAAACAAAAATGAAGCCTACCAAGGGTGGAAACAAGGACAGGTACCATGAGAAGATTACAGAGAGGTTGTCTGAGTGGCCATGGATCAGGTAAGGAAGGCTAGAGCCCTGATGGAATTACATCTGGCCAGGGATGCCAAGGACAATAACAGAAGCTTCTATAGGTACGCTGGGGATAAAAGAAAGACCAGGGAGAATGCTGGCCCTCTCCAAAAGGAAACAGGAGACCTGGTTACCTGGGACATGGAGAAGGCTGAGGTACTTGATGGCTTTTTTACCTCAATCTTCACCAGCAAGGGCTCTAGCCACATAGCCCAAGTCGCAGAAGGCAAAAGCAGGGACTGGGAAAATGAAGAACTGCCCACTGTAGCAGAAGAGCAGGTTCAGGAACATCTATGGAACCTGAAGGTACACAATCCATGGGATCTGATGAGATGCATCCGCAGGTCCTGAGGGAACTGGCGGATGAAGTTGCCAAGCTGCTGACCATCGTATTTGAGAAATCCTGGTGGTCTGGTGAGGTTCCCACTGACTGGAAAAGAGGAAACATAACCTCCATTTTTAAAAAGGGAAACAAGGAAGACCCAGGCAACTACAGGCCAGTCAGTCTCACCTCTGTGCCTGGCAAGGTGTTGTGGTTTTGTTTAGTGAGGGGGGACCTACGGTGGTAGCTTCCGTAGGAAACTGCTAGAAGTCGCTCCCCTTTGTTCAGTGGACTCGGCCAGGCCTAGGGCGGACCCGCTGCTGGCCAAGGCCGAGCAAATTGGGAGCAGAATGTCCCGTGATAACGTCTCTGTGATAACGTATGTAAGAAGGGGAAAAACAGAAAAAAAAAAAAAGGAGAGAAGATGTGAACCAGCTGAGCTGGGGCAGAGAGGGGGAGGTGCGAGCCTTGTGGGCCTTGCAGGCCTCACCCTCTGGCCTCCCGCCGACTGGCAGCCGACTGGGCCCAACTCAGCTCGGCCTGGCTGCAAGAAGTGGAGAGGAGATGAGAAGTGAATAAGATGTAAAAAGGATCCTGCGAAGCTTCTGCCAGCCTGTTGTGAGGAACGGCTGCAGGCGCCAAGGTCAGTGAAGAAGGAGGGGGAGCAGTAATGTGGCTCCTGGCCAAGATTCCCCTGCAGTCTGTGGTGACGACCATGGTGGACCAGGTTGTCCCCTGCAGCCCATGGAGGTCCACGGAAGAGCAGAGATTCGCCTGCAGCCCGTGGAGGAGCCCACGCCGCAGCAGGTGGAGGCCTGAAGGAGGCTGTGGCCCGTGGAGGGCCCGCTGGGACAGCTGTTCTGGAGGGACTGCACCCCATGGAAGAGATGACCCACGCCGGAGCAGTTTCACGAAGGACTGTGGCCCGTGGGAGGGACCCCATGAAGGAGCAGGGGAGGAATGCGAGGAGTTCTTCCCCCGACAATGAAGCAGCGGCATGGAACAACGCGTGATGAACTGACCGCGACCCCCATTCCCTTTTTTCCCCCCCTGTGCCGCTCGGGAGGGGAAGGTAGTAGAGATAAATGTTAAGCCCAGGAAGAGGGAGGGGTGGGGGGAGGTTATCTTGTTCCCTGTCTCATTCTCCTGCTGGTTTTAGTAATAAATGAATAGTTTTTCCCCAAGTCGAGTCTGTCTTGCCCATGACGGTAACTTTAAGGATTTCTCCCCGTCTTTATCTCAAACCTCGAGCTGTTTTTCCTTGTACCATCTCCCCCTATTCTTTCGGAGGGTGGGGGGAGCTGGAGAAAGACTGCGTAGTCTGGTCGCGATCGGGGCTGAACTACGACACAAGGTCAGGGAGCAGATCCTCCTGGAAACCATCTTAGAGGCACATGGAAAACAGGGAAGTGACTGGTGACAGCCAACACGGCTTCACTAAGGGCAGATCGTGCCTGACCAAACTGGTGTGCTTCTATGATGCAGTTACAGCACTGGTGGGCAAGGGATGAGCAACTGATGCCATCTACCTGGACTTGTGCGAGGCATTTGGCACTATCCTTCTCTAAACTGGAGAGACATGGATTTGACAGATGGACCACTCGGTGGATAAGGAATCAGCTGGATGGCCGTGCTCAAAGAGTTGTGGTCAATGGCTCGATGTCCAAGTGGAGACTGGTCATGAGTGGCGTTGCACAGGGGTCAGTATTGGGCCTTGTCCTGTTTAGCATCTTTGTCGGTGAAATGGACAGTAGGATAGCATGCACCCTCAGCAAGTTCATCAATGACACCAAGCTGTGTGGTGCGGTCAACATGCTTGAGGGAATGGATGCCATCCAGAGGGACCTGGACAGGCTGGAGAGGTGGGCCTGTGCAAACCTCATGGAGCTCAACAAGGCCAAGCGTAAGGTCCTGCACCTGGGTCAGGGCAATCCCAGGCACAAATACAGACTGGGAGGAGAATGGATTGAGAGCAGCCATGAAGAGAAGAACTCAGGGGTGCTGGTGGATGAGAAGCTCAACATGAGCCAACAATGTGCGCTTGCAGCTGCGAAAGCATTCTGGACTGCATCCAAAGAACTTGAGGAAGGTGATTCTGCTCCTCTACTCTGCTCTTGTGAGACTCCACCTGGAGTACTGTGTCCAGTTCTGGAGCCCTCAACATAAGAACAATGTGGACCAGTTGGAGAGAGTCCAGAGGAGGGCCACGGAGATGATCAGAGGGCTGGAGCACCTTTCCCATGAGGACAGGCTGAGAGAGTTGGGGCTGTTCAGCCTGGAGAAGAGGAGGCTCTGGGGAGACCTGATAGCGGTCTTCCAGTACCTCAAGGGGGCCTACAAGAAAGATGGGGAGGGACTGTTCAGTAAGGCCAGTTGTGATAGGACAAGGGGTAATGGTTTTAAAATAGAGGAAGGTAGGTTTAGATTAGATATTGGGAAAACTTTTTTTTACGATGAGGGTGGACGAACACTAGAATAGGTTGTCCAGAGAGGTGGTGGATGCCCCATCCCTGGAAACATTCAGGGCCAGGTTAGATGAGGCTCTGAGCAACCCGATCTTGTTGAAGATGTTCCTGCTTACTGCAGGGTTGTTGGACTAGACAACCTTCGAAGGTCCCTTCCAACCCAAGCAATTTTATGATTCTGTGACCATAGTTCAGACACACTAATTATGTTTACATCGTTTTCTGGAAATAATTCTCTAGGTGGAGTTGAAGGCAAATCTCCCAAATTACATGTTAGCTGACCAACAGAGTTAAGGTTTGTTTGGATCAGTCTGACAACAGACTCCGAGCTGCTCTACCAGCTGTACTTCAGTTCACATTGTAGGGTGATCTTGGAAAGCGAAACAAATTCCATTCCGATCAAACCAAGCCAGGAGTTACACTGAAGACTTCTGATGGGTGCTCGCTCCATAGGACCAGGCCAGAGCTAGTCCAAAACTAAAATCCCCTGAAACATACACAGTATGCACGCTGGGTCCTCAACATAATTCATCTACAGATCTGCTCTTACCTGCACCCCCAGTTAATGCTGGCACCACCCTCAGGATCAAGTCTTGTGTGATAAAATCACTGCTCTCAGAAAGACACCCCTACTGTACTTGTGCTCTGAAGTACATTCAAGGGCATCATCAGCCATATGGCCTAGCCATCTCTGTGCATAACATCTGCCTTGTCAGCAGTCACGCAAACAAGTACTCTGTTTTTTTTCAGAGAAGGACTCCTACATTATCTGACATAAGGGCAGATAAGATTTGCAGACAGCAGTCTTAGCTTAAAAGCCTAGAAGGGCAACGAGGATATGTGGAGTGGTCTTGGGAGTTCTGCAGGCTTCTGAAAGACCTGTCAGCTCAGATAAATTTAGAAATAACTAATGAATCCCTTTCCTCTGAGAACAGCACCTTGGTACGGGGGGGAAAAAAAACAACCCAAACTTCCAATTTCTCCTCTCATTCCATTCTTAGAATCCTCTTTCTCACTCCTCTGCGTGGCAATTCTGCTATTTCAGAAATCATATGTTCAGCATACTTTCCTACATAATTAGTCTTCCTGCTCCAAGAGCCAACATGAATAGCTAAATGGAAACACTATCACCTTTTCCTGTGCTACCAAATTGCACAACGGAGGTGTCCAGGCAGCCAGGGACTGTTCTTTCTGAATATTGGTAACAGTTAAACACTAGCATACTGGATCACCTTTCTCAATTTTCTCTGCTACAATTCATTACTTTAGACTGTAACTTACAGATTTTTAATTATCCCCTTTTCTTTAACAGCACATGCATTTTTTTCAAGTTAGTAGGTAAAGCACTCTTTTCTCATTTTTCTACATCTCTTTTCCATAGTGCCATTGCTAAGGTAACAATGCCATTGTGAGGCTATGACATCAATTTCAAACTCAATCACAGCACACTTTGAAATCTAAGCTGACAAAGCAGACTAAGCTGAGACAGGGAAATGCAGCCCCTGGGCCAAGTACTGGTGGAAAATGAGGTAGTGTGCTAAAATGACAAATTGGGAATTGACAGTTTTACTGGCATAAAGGAAAGAGAAGTTTTCTGCAATGATCCATTTGGAGGAAACGTGGCATGTTATCTATTACTGTGATAGAGCACGTATTTATTTATTTACTTATTTTAACTCCAGGACTTAACACTAATGCTGTTTACATGCTGTTCTCCCATTTTTTCCCCCTGCGATTAATACAGTGCTTTGAAATAGTACTTTTCCACAATAATTTTAAATTATTTTTGATATCATGTCTGCTAAATAGTGTAAAATCTTCTCCACTAATAAACGTGAATCAATTTAACTGAAGTTGAATTTACACTGCTTAGTTATGCAAGCTTTAAGAAATGTATTAGTAGTGGTTTACAGCATTATTCTAAGCAAATTCTTTACTTAGTAGTGACTTACTAATAAAACACACAAATATAAGTGTATCTATAAGGAAGGCTGAGAAAGTTTTTTTTCCTGTTCTTTTAAAGACTGTAAATCAAATTATTTTAATGGTCACTTAAATATAACCCAGTTTATCTTGTCCTACTGGAGAAATACAAAAGAATGCTTTTGGAAATGGAGTTGTCCCTGTGACTCATCATAATTGAAAAAGGTTTCTCTCTTCACAGTCTCTGGACTGTGAAGAACAGAACCAATGTTATGGTTCTTGTTTTGTTTTGTTTTAATTTGGACTCTAGGAATATAGCCATGACCTTAGAAATACTTTATGGATAATTAAATAGAAAAGATCAGACCTATTAAGTCACTGGAAAACTACTGAGAAGAAAAGCACCTTAACTAACAGAACACACACCCAGCTCAGTGTTAAGGGTTGTAAATTGCTTAACGGCTGTGAATTTACTCAAGCTGCTAATAAAGAATAGAACCACAGAGGAACAACACTAACAATGCAAGATTTCAAACCCCAGTGAGTTAAGATTTAAAAGTATATTCAATTTCTGAAGACTGCAAGTATAAATATTAATATTCATATTTAGAAATATTTCAAAGGATGGTATCTGTGAAAAGACATTCTGGTTTAGGCATATACCTCTTATTTGGCAGAAAAAGGAACACTGATGACAATTCAGACAATCAGACGCTTTTGGTCTTCTGTAAACACTACTTGCTTCCCCCTCCCCTGCTTTAAAACAGAATGAGCTTTGTTACTTGTATTAACTTTTTCAGAAGTTTTGTGTATTCAGTGAATGTCAAAATATATGAAAATAATAATAAAAATTAAATATACGAAATCACTGGCAGCAGTATGCCAGATAAACTCACAGGCCAGATTCAGCTGGAATAGTAAGCCAACAAGCTGTTTTGACATTTACTGGGTATTTTAAAGGTAAGCATGAACCTACATTAAAAAAAAAAAAAAAAAAAATCCAACAAAAGCTATTCTAACAATCAATCTTTAGTAAGACAGTCTTCATACCTGTTCCTCCTTTTTAGCTAATTACTACACTTTGGCCTGTGAGAAGAGACATTCCTGTCACCTACAAATATACACACACACACAGACTTCACTGCTTCTTTCAATGTTTGTAAACAAAACCTGAATGGAGTTACCCGTCAGTTTAGGTTTTTTCGGTTATGCTTACCTTGGTTACCACTGTATTTATAACATTTCTGTATAAAACCAGGTTTAACTACATAAATACAGAAAGTGTTTACAATTTCAGATAGTAATTGAACATCTATCCCAGCACCATACTGGATGGGAATAATGCACACTGAATAATTCAGACTATTATTTTAAACCAAATCAGCAGCATTTTTAAATGAGAATATTCCTGATAGCATTTGTACTCATGTTTTTAACCCAATATGCTGAAAACTTAACACAAAATTGCACTCTAAACCAAAAGTGATTTTGAAGTTCAACCCAGTGTTGCACATTGTTTCAATTAGTATTGGTTTAAAAGGGCAGGAATAAAAAAGGTAAGATACACTAAAACCACATCCATCACTCAAATTCAACAAAAACATTAGATATCAAAACAGCAGGGGCAACAGACACCAGAATACTATTTTCAATGCATTTATAGACAGCATAAACCTAAGTTCAAGGTCTTACCTGACCCCTCTTTAACTACATGAACTCAACAGTACCTTAATACTATCACCCATGGTACGTCACTCATAGGGGCCAAGCAAGAGCTATGGAAGAGGCTCTTTACTCAAACATTTTGGTAACTACACTGCCACTTTATCAAGCTTGGCAGAAGCCCTTAATTGCCTGACATGCCAAGCAATTCCTTTGGTTGCTCAACCCTATAACCAGGTCCAGACGATAACAGCAATGATGACAGCACTGCTGACTGAGGTGAAACACTAGAGCAACTCAACTTTTACCTGTGTAGAAAGAGGAAAACATTTGTTATGTGAAATGATGTTGTTCATTTTAATTTCAAACAATGTCATTTTTTAAAAGGAAAATATTCGCTTGGTGCCACCAAGCTCAAGAGCTGTCACCTCCTGTAATCACACACTGAAGTCTACTGAGTTTTTATTGCAAGCCCGCTGTCAGATGAACTAATGTTATCTGATTTTACGCTCAGAAAGAATTCACTCTGAAGTAATGTCAGTAACTATATAAGTATCATCAGTTCAATTTCACCTAAATTCTAGAAAAAACCTAACCCAACAACAACAAACCCCCCCTACTTTTATTCATTTTTCCAATCAATTTGTACCCCGGTAGAATCTTTAAAATTGCAAAGATAATGCTAAAAATATTACTTATTGTGAAATCATACCAACAAACAAAAAGACAAATCAAACGCAATGCCACTGCTGCTTCTTTACAGCTTGAATAAATTCACTGATATTTAAATGTCTTTGTTTTGTAAGATGCTAATGACTTTTATAACTGCATTTTTAGTTCAAATGAACTTTAAAAAGTTATTTGGAAATGACTAATTGCGTAAGTCGGGCAGTCACTGAAGAGAAGTATTTCCCAGAATTCATCATTTGAGTCAATTTGTAAAAATCAGTTCAGCTTATGGGAGTTTCTTCCACTCACACGTTAGAATTTATCAAATGACCAATACACATTAAGATCTTCACAATTACTTTTATTTTTTAGCATTATTTTTGATCTATCCATCGTGTTATCTACTGTACTACCAGTATTCTTCGGCTCTGTGTCACAATTCTGACGTGACAGTCTTCCTCACGTGCCTTAAGACTGACATCACCTCTTCCCTCCTGAAAGGCATGGGTGCGTGGGGCACCCCGAAAACATTCTGCATGTGCAAAACCCAACTGAGGTTAAGGGAATTAACTCGAGAAGGAAGATTCAAACTCATAGTAGGCGGAGGGAAAAAAAAAAAGCACATATCTCCTATACTATGATTACTGTTTTCTCTTGAAAGACTTCAAAAGTTAAAGTGCTTACATGTTGGGAAAAGAAGTACTGAAATTAAATGGAAATCAAGCATATACTGGAAAGAAAATACTCAATGAATTCATACAGCAGAAGTTACAGAAGCTCAGAATTTAGCCTCTATTTCACAAATATTTATACAGGCAAGGAACGCTAATGCTGAATCTATGTCTTTTCTCCCTACTTGTTCACCAAACAATGCATTTATTGAAAAACACTGACAGATAATATTTTCCTTAGTAGGAACTACAATCTTCAGAAATTTAGCCTCAGCAAAAAGTGTAGCTACTACTCTGCCAACTTGCCCCAAGAGTTAATTCTCCAGACGAACAGCCTTTGTGTGTAAGACTATACACAGCTCATTTCTCTCTCAAACTAGACCAGCTAGCTATTATCACGTACAGTAAGACTGTTCATACAGGCAGTTAAATGAAGCAAATATGAAGACCTCAGGAAAAAAGCAGAAAGCTAGTATGGCTACTAAAAGAACAAAACAAGGTGTCACCACATTCTGTCCATTTTTATCACACCTGTAATGCAGAACAGGATGAATACAAAGCCAAAACAGGCTTTCACCGAGACTGGGGGTATATGCGTATTCCTGTGCAAATGCCAATACAGTCAAACATCTGGAAGAGGACCTGACTTTCAAAATGTCAGATCATATGCTACAATTGAATTTTCAAAGTTCTCCCTTATTAAATAGGTATAACGTGGAATTTTTACAGCTAGCTGATTCGGTGTTGTGCACAACAAAGACAGGTAGCTTGCAGCAAGTTTTAAAAATCTATATTGTTTCAGAATACGAAACATAATTCAGTTACAGTGAAAGTAAAATATACATTATTTTTGAATCAGGATATTTTGGTAGGTTGTACTGAATGTAATCAGATTTTGAACACTGTCTGCTCAGGATGCCACAGTGCTATGTGAGATTTGTATCCCACAGTTCTCACTGAATTCTCTCCTACTAGCTTGGCTGTCTGCAAGACAGCATTTCAGACGGCGACCACAGTCGTGCAATTTCCATGACGTATGTGACCCACTCATAGTGAGACCACAGCTCATTCAAAGAGGCATGGTTTGGCTAAAAAATCCAGCTGATAGAAGAGGATGCAGTTTTAATACTGTAAAAAAATATTTTTAATAAAATATACTTTCTGGGAAAAAAAGTTCAATTTTTTTTTTCCTGCAGCCTGCATTTCTATCAAGAAATAACTTACAAAAGAAATACATCTGGCTCTCTATAGACCATTACATATATGAAAATCTGAGTTTAAGGACTTCATTTGCAAAAGTAAATTAGAAAATAAAACTATTCTACACAAGGGTATATTATCATCCTTACTGTGAGCACTGAACATGCTAACTTTGTAAGGGTTTTTTTTGTAGAAAAAGTAAAATTGTATCACAGAGTGTACAAACCAGCTGACAGCATCAGGGCAACACTGTCTACCTTAAAGCTGACTTTTTCTTTATGTTTCAAAAATGCATTTAAAGTATTTTTTGGTAATTTTTTTTTTCATTTAAAGAGGGAAAAAAGTAAAAAAGAAACCCTATTGTGTAAATTACTACTTTTTTGTAAGTTTATTTCAATCACAAGGCTTGTTAGTGCTACAAGCACAGAACAGATCTGAGATTCAGATTCACTGCAACATCCTCACCATTGAAAACCAACACAAACAAGAATTGCACAGAAATTTATTCGATTTATGCTTTTGATTCATTGATTCCTCCTCATAGCTTCCTTCTCAGAAGCAGGAAACTTATTACACTAGCTCTTTGTTTGCTACTGCACCTTGAGCTGTTCTTTAAAACATTTCTAGTTCCTTCTACTTTTCCCTTTATTGTCTGCCATAATTTATGTTCCTGCTTAAAGCTCCACGAAAGCTGGGCCACAACAAAATTCACTGAAGTATCAAAGAAATAAAGACAAAGCCTCTACTGTGTGCTGGACAGAGCATGCATCAAAACAAGCTTTAAAAACCTGAAGTTTTTTAAACTGAAGTTTACGAAAGAAAAATAAGCTCTGTTAAGTCAGCAGAGTGCACAGTACCGTACAAATAACTCCTAAGAGACAAGAGTACAAAGTATATAAAAAAAAAAAAACAAACCACCCTTAAGTTTGGCCACATCAGCCAGAATACTGAAAAAATCAGCCAGACAAAATGAAGTTGACTCATTAAGAGTTGGCTGGAAGATGCATGGAGACAATGCCAGGACAACAGCAGATTCAACACAAGCATCACTTTCTAGGGTACACTACTTGCATGGCAATGAGGAAATGAAGACCATTCTTGAGGTTCTCATCAGCTGGTGACACACGGGCTAATTAAGGCAGGAAAATTTAGGTTCAACTCCTGCTAGTAGCAAGCAAAAAAAAGAAGTTTCTTTCACCACCACCTGTAGCCAGGTAAACAGGATTTTTCTCCAAAGAGCTGTAAGCCCCTTCTGCAGAGGCAGAAGTAGGACAACGCAAAAAAAACCCCCAGATGTTAGAACCGAAGGTAATGGTAATGTGGCTGCAGACTCACAGCAGCACAGTACTGACATCACAGGACGATCACCGTGCTTTGCAACCGCTTCATAAATTGTAAGGAAACTATGGGATCATACTGGCAACTTAAATTATTCAAATTCTCTAGGCCTTTATGTAACAACCTAATAACTCTAGTTTCCTAAAAAAAACCCCCTAAACCCACCAAAACCAAAACTCATCACCCAAAACCTATCGCTTCTAATGTGATAAAGTTATCTTAGTGCCACCTCATGTGGAATTCTGGAAGTTAAACTACCACACATTTTAATCCCAATTGACGTAAGGACAATTTTTTCACCTGAAATTATTTGCTAAAGTGTCCTCCACAAACACAAAAACTATGCTACTTTTCAGGTGGCCAGAGCTTTGTGGTGGATCTGCTTAGACCTTCTCATTAACACCTTCTGTTGAGCTCCTAAAGAGCACTGTAAAGTTTTTTAAAACAAAACAAAAAGCTAAACTATAAAATAGGATAATTAGCTAACCTTTTCATTAAAAATATTAACCAATGGGATAAAAAAAAAAGTTACTTGAAGAGAGACTTCAATTGCTATTCTCAATTCTCAGTACAACCCTCCCACTGCCTACTGCCACACCTGCACCCTTGCATGGCAGATGTGAACTGCAGAGCGCTACCCGGTCCGAGAAAGGGCTCTCTGTCACAAGCCAGGCAGAGGTCTCCATTTCCCACTCTACCACAGGCTCTTTAGATTTCTTCTTCAGCCATGGGCTGCCAGGCTGCTGCTGTTGCCTTCTCTCCTTCACTACACTCCAGCTCCCACCCACTCCTTCTCTTCCACAATGCTCTGGAGCTCTGGAAAGGAGGAAGATTCCTCCTTGTACTCTTCTCCGGGAACAGAACATAGTCAGGGAAAAAAAAGAACAAAACCAGGAGAAAATGCTGTCCTTCACATTGAGACAGACCAAACACCCACACCAACATCCCACCCCCAACATCAGGACTCTAGGAAGGACACATGAACAAAACAAAACCTACTGTTCATTTCTCTTGTATGTCCTCTCCCCACCTTTCAGCTGGCCTTGACTTGCAGACTTCCTGAAATCACATCTTCAGTGGTAATACCTCCTGATCAATTCTTTCGGCATATAAATGCTCCCTTGGTAAAAACTTATGATGAGTAACAAACCTTGCTTTGTTTGATTTCCACTTGCTATCCAAAAACGTTATTCGATGTCCCTCAGATCTGGTATTGAAGGAAACTAATAATAACTTTCTTCATGTTATGTATGATCTCTTAGAACTCAACAACCTTCTTCTCATCCTGTCCCTCACTCTCCACTTGAAAAATCCCATTCCATTCAACTATGCCACTTAAGGAAGCTTTTCATACTACTTTCCCCATCCACCCTCACCCGCCCCCACTAATTCTACTACCTCCTTCCTGAGGAGGTTCATCGGAACAGGACACACTACTCAGCTTCTGTACACAGCATGTGTCCATTCTGACCTAATGACAGCTTTTTTGTTTCCCTGTCTATTTCCAGTAATTCCCAGTATCAGACTGACTTTTTGGATTCAAACTAACCACTAATCTGACAACTTACAGGGAAAAAATCTGACATTTTCAGATATTTATAGTATCTCAAAGACCTCCTAAGACCTCTTTCTATGTTGTTGTCATGCATGCTAATTCAGAACTCCTCATTATACATACAAAGTTAAGGCTGCTTTGCAGCATGATCGACTTTTGCTTCCAAGCACTGCATTTTGTTTGCTGCATATTCAATTCAGTCACTCAATACCACAAAATTCTTCTTCAGCTCTTCACACTCTGTGTTCGTCTTTACCACACTGAAAATCATCAGTCAAACTTTTTCATCTCTTTCTTTTTTTCCAGATAACTTATGAATACATGGAAAAAACACAGGTAATGGCAGAAATCTTACTAGGACACTACTGGTAAAACTAAAAAAAAAAACCAAACCAAAGTAAGAACCTTCCTAAATCAATTTAGGTTCTTCAGGAGTACTTGATGAGGGACATTTCTAAACTAATTTCAGAAATGCCAGCAGACTCATCAGTGCCAATATCGCTTACTTCCTTCTCAATAATTCCTTCAAAGAACTCACATTTGTGAGCTACACTTCCCCCCAAGGAAGAAATGTTAACTCTTTGCCCAGTACTAGTCTGTTATTTACTGTGATTTCTGACAACACGTGCACTACAAACACAAGCTTACAGGTTTTCCTAATTTTTTTTTTTCCCTTTAAAAAAATGGTGTCGCACCTGTGACCTTCCATAACTTGCATGCTGAGGCCATTTTAAACACAGAATACAGATCTTGATCTTTGTCTGACAATCACAAGTGGTTGTCACAACCAAAAGGACTTAAACATGGAAAGGATCTTGCAGGAAAATGATATAAATACACAGAAATTTAGTAAGCAATACAGATATCTGTCTGGTGGAAGAGAAATACTGAACTTTCTATAGCTTGACAGCACATCTTTACATTTGTCAGACAACAAATAAAGCAATATACATAAGGAAGCAACTGCAAACAAGCAGGCAAAGAATCTCAGGGCCTAGAAGGTACCTAATTAACAAAAGATCTCTCTTAAGCAGTAAGGCTGACAGTGTGGATTATACACAAGAGAAGCTTTGACTAAGAAGCCATAGTTACTGAATTGCAGCAAAGAGGGAACCTACCACAGAGGAACTTCAAGATCCATGAACAAACAAGAAACTACCGGCTGACAAACTGATGAAGACTTTTAACAGAAGGGAAATAATTTGCATGACTATGATTTTAAGTATCCAGATGTCACCATCACGTTAGTAAATGATTTCTCCCATTTCTTAGGCTGCAGTCTGCTCTTTCTTTAAAGCCAAAGAGGTCATACCTCAATCTTCCCAACTACTGAGGAGGAAAGGGTGGAACAGGTTACACCTTAGAGATGACAGTTCAGCAATTTCATACTCAAATTGCTTTCAAACACTTGGGTGAATACAATTTATTTCTGACATTTCACTAGATCTGTTTTATCCCTTTGTTCTAAAAGTTTTATTGTTGACAATTAAATTTGAGATGGAGCCACTGAGATGTTCTCTGGATAGTAGGGAAACATCTCTAAGCCATCATACGAGGAATTACTCTGGAGATAGCACAACACTGGTTTTGGTCCATGAAGCAACTATTATCCACCACGTTACATCTGACTTGACCTCTTGGCAGAAATAACAACATACCAGATAACTCGGATCACTTGGAAATCAGATTTCCAGTGACTGTTCTGGGAAGGATGCTGATACTGTAATGCGTAATGGGATGCACAAAGAAATGCCTATCATACTAAATTCAAGATTCAAATACAAACTTATCAAGTTATACTGCAGTTTGCTTACTATGTGTAGCCTGTTCACTTACAGCAATTCCAGATCAAATGAATCTATTTTAATACAAGTATTTATCTTCTGTACACTGAATGCTTTGCTTTCACAGCTTAACATTATTTTTTCAATTATTTTTTTTTATTTCTATATGCCTTGCTGAAACATTTTACTGTGTGTGATGCTAAATAAAAATCTTTCCTGTGAAGGTAAAAGGAAAAAGACAAAATGCAAGATGAAACTAAAATCACTCTACTTTTGAAGAGACAGGAAAGTCCTGTTACCTGACACAGGAAGTATCACCAGCAAAATGTATAATTTCTGATACCTTAGAAGATAAACTGCTGTTATGAGTTCTGAAGATGGGATTGCAAACATGGGTATCCATTAAATGTATTTATCTATCATCTACTTGAGGAACCTCATATATAGATAGACAAACTCTATATATGTATGTAAGACATGACAAAATTGCTAAGCTGTATGTATCAGAGGTCCAACGCATGAACACGTTAGCCTTCAAATTCTAATTTGCAAGCACATGGCTTACCATGATACACTGAACTAAAAATACGTGTGCCAGTTACAAAAATGTCTCCTACTACCTTCTGTGCTTTACAGTGAGGATCATTAAACACTGATGATCACAGGCAGATGATCAGAATAAAGCAGGTTTTCAAGGTTAATCTTCAAGAAATGGTGGCTAAGTACGTTGTCTGACCATAAAACGGGGTTTGGTGAGTTAGAAGAAAATACCATCACCTGCTTATCTAACCAAGGAGACATCTGACAAAAGTAGTCACAAATTCAGAAAGACAGCATGCCTCAGCAGCCATTTTCAAGCAAAACTTAAAATTTAGGCAAGGGGGATAAAAGGTATCAATAATATCTGAAAATCTTATGTCGCTACAAGTATAAACTTCCAAAGGAACAATGTGATTCAGCCACTGGTGTACCTGATGTAAAGGATAAGTACTAAGCACTTTTTTTTTTTTTTTTTTTAAACTCTTATGGTTTATAGAAGCACGAAATGCTACTTCCATACAAGATAAAGAGTTCATGTCCAAAAAGTGTAACAGAATATCAAACACTGCAAGCCAGCTAGCTCCTGCAACATCCTGAACATCAATCTTCCGGTTTCATAAACAAACATATGCTAACAATCTCCAATCCAGAAGCAGTATATTTTTCAAATTCCCTCTTTTTAATGAAACAAACAAGCTACTGTAACTTATGTTGGTAACTCACTAGTCAGTCTACTATTCCTGCTACAGATTTGTATATTTATCCATTTAAACAGTCATAAAAATATATTACAGGAAGTTATATTTGCAGACAAAATAAAATGCAACTTAAATCATACTTAATTATAAAATAACTCAGTTCCAGTAAGATAGAAGCTTTCTCACATTCTCACAAATCCATCATGACAGAAACAAGGAGAAAAACAGACATCATGGTATCTTATTCCGTACATTTTTTTACTTATAGTTCTGCCACCTTGAGTACTAGTTAATCAACCTCACAATGTATGCACAACACTGCAACACATCTGGGATACTATATTCTACAGGATTAAAATTTCTTTCGCAACCACATTAAGTTATTTTAGCTTAACATTGCACAAACACATTCAAAATGAAAATCCTCAAAATATCCTGGCACTCATTTTTTACCAAGTCAGAATTCATTACAATCCAAAATAACAAGAAGCCCACAAACACTATCCACATAAAAAATAAACCACTCTTTGGACCTGCACTGGACATCACAGTAACCAGCTCTATAGGACTCTGTCTTTGAAACTTGAATTCCTTAAAATAACAACCAAAAAACCCCAGAGAAAATTATTAAAATGAAAACCTTTATATGAGGACAATGATTTGCCAAAAAACCACTCTCCACAAAACAAAAAAACTATAAAAACTCCATGAATAAGTAGCTCATGATTTTCTGAGAACAAGAGTTTAACTATTGCCTTGTTTCTTTAAAGTGTATATTTAACTGGTTAAAATGTTCCTCAAAAAAATTCAAGAAATCTGAATCAGTTCTACTGACAGTCTTCCTACCTTATTATTGATATGTGAACAGTAAACAAGCTGGAAAATCATATGTAGAATATAATTTTAAGTGCACTATATAAAGATGAAAGAGAGAACATTTTTTCCACAGAGCATCACATATGATGAAGATAGCTTTCTTACACAAGATAGCATGGATTACTCACTTACTGTACAATCCAAGTGCTCTGCGAGTATGTGTGGACATCAAGCATGATGTTATTCTTTTGCTGCTTCTTGAGTACTTAAAGTTAAGTGACACACACCTATTTCCCCACAGATTTTATTCAGGGGGCAGAAGAGTCTTTGTTTGCAATGTCTGGCTCAAAAATTGAAGTCTTCTTCTGACAAAAGGTTTCCTGCATTTACACCCACAAAGTTGTACAGCTTTTTGTATCTTCATGAATTTTGCAGGTTTTGAATTCAAATAAAACTATAATCATTTTTTTCTAAATTTTTCCATAGTCACAGTTACATAGTTACTGTTACTATCTACATGTAGACACTGAAACCATTTTCCTTAATTTATGGGCCAATATCAGTATTCTATTGACCATCAAAAAGCACATTTGTTGTTTTAGACAGAACATTTTATCATACTGAAGTGCTGTATTTCATCTGACAGTAAGCCAATGTCAACAACTGAATTTCCCAAGTTAGTCATAATACTCTGAGGAATTTCTTTTGTTTGAACAGTCAATCTCTAGGACAACACCAATTAAAAAACAAAGTGGACACTGTTTTACTAATCATTTTGTCACTCCTGTTATCATATTCATCTTTGTTTACTCATCACGTTTTCTGGTCAGCAAACGGACAGTTTTCACTTTTAAATATGAAATCTAGCTTTAAATATGAAGCATTCAGACATTGTTCTTATATAGGTCAGTAGTAGTTTATAATAAATGCATGTGAAAGATGAGCTCATGTTAAGCTTTTAATTCCAGCGTGATTACCTTACACTTCTGAAACTGATTACACAGATGATGCACACTTACACAACATTTTAACACCATCACCTCCAAACAAATTTCTTTAAAGATAGCGACTTTAAAAAGCCCTTCCTAACTATTGCCTTTCACAACTGATTAAAGAACATAAGGCAAAAGAGGTGACAGAAGTAAACACATTAACAGTCCAAAGAATCGCTGTTAGATGTTCCTGCAGTAGCCCCCACGATCAAAATTCATGGTGCGAGAATAGTGATGTTTGCCACAGAACCACAGCTTGTTTTTCCCACTGTTATTCCCCTTCTCCCACTATACTTGGGATTTTACTCGGTGTGAGGGGCTGCTAAAGCTCTGCGACACATGCTCCCAAAGGATTGGTTTTTCCCCAATTTTTTTGAGTTTTAACTGCTTATATGGTAGCCAAAGGGCTTTCAATCTCCACCGCTCTGGTTCTTCTAATTACTTTTTTTTTTTGTAATTATCCCTAATTATGACACTGGAACCACACAAATCATGCAGTTTCTTTCAGGGGAACAAAGCCACTACATACTTTCTCCAAAAGCTTGCAAAACTAAAATAATCTCCTGAGCAAAGAGAATCCTACAAGGATTCCCATTGTTATATGACATAAAATGCTTAATCAATATAATTTTAGAATAATATGATTTTTGAAAATTAAATACCAATATGAGGTGATTCTTGCTAACTATAGAACTATAGTCACATAGCTTAAATTTCATATGAAATCTATTTGTCCTTAGAGGGAACGGGGAGTTTTAGAACTGTTAGAACATCTTGTTTGTTGGAAGTGGTTGGTGACAGCCAACATGGCTTCACCAAGGGCAGCTCATGCCTGACTAATTTGGTGGCCTTCTATGACGGGGTGACAGCATCGGTGGACAAGGGACGAGCAACTGATGTCATCTACGTTGACTTGTGCAAAGTTTTGACACTGTCCCACACAACATCCTTCTCTCTAAACTGGAGAGACATGGGTTTGATGGATGGACCACTCAGTGGATAAGGAGTTGGCTGGATGGCCGAACTCAGAGAGCGGTGGTCAACGGCTCAATGTCCAAGTGGAGACCGGTCACCAGTGGCATCCCTCAGGGGTCCGTGTTAGGCCAGGCCCTGTTCAACATCTTTGTCGGTGACATGGACAGTGGGATAGAGTGCACCCTCAGCAAGTTCGCCGATGACACCAAGCCATCCAGAGGGACCTTGACAGGCTGGAGAGGTGGGCCCATGCGAACCTCATGAAGTTCAACCAGGCCAAGTGCAAGGTCCTGCACATGGGTTGTGGCAATCCCAGGCACAAATACAGGCTGGACAGAGAATGGATCGAGAGCAGCCCTGAGGAGAAGGACTTGGGACTGATGGTGGACAAGAAGCTCAACATGAGCCGGCAATGTACCCTTGCAGCCCAGAAGGCCAACCGCATCCTGGGCTGCATCAAAAGAAGTGTGGCCAGCAGGTTGAGGGAGGCGATTTTGCCCTGGCAAGACTCCACCTGGAGTACTGTGTCCAGTTCTGGAGCCCCCAACATAAGAAGGACATGGACCAGTTGGAGAAGGTCCAGAGGAGGGCCACGAAGATGGTAAGAGGGATGGAGCACCTCTCCTATGAGGACAGGCTGAGAGCGTTGGGGCTGTTCAGCCTGGAGAAGAGGAGGCTCCGGGGAGACTGATAGCGGTCTTCCCATACCTCAAGGGGGCCTACAGGAAAGATGGGGAGAGGCTGTTCAGTAGGGCCTGTTGTGATAGGATGAGGGGTAATGGTTTTAAAATAGAGGGGGTAGATTTAGATTGGATATTAGGAAAAAAATTTTCACAACGCGAGTTGTAGAGCACTGGAACAGGTTGCCCAGAGAGGTAGTGGATACCCCATCCCTGAAAACATTCAAGGCCAGGTTGGATGAGGCTCTGAGCAACCTGATCTGGTTGAAGATGTCCCTGCTCCTTGCAGGGGGGTTGGACTAGATGACCTTTGAAGGTCCCTTCCAACTCTAACCATTCTATGATTCTAAGTCAGCCTTGCATGTCTGGGGTAGTTAAAAAAGGTGGTAGATCAAAGGTAGGCCTCAAACACCAGCTGTGGACACAGGCCCTGAGCCATCATTTTGGAGCCAGAAAATCAAGGAGGAACACAACCTGTTCCCATGACCATATATGGAGATTTTAAGGAGGGGTTCGACCAATGAATTCGAGGAAGGGGCGCTCTGACAACCCCCAAGACCACCAGAAGACCCTTGACTCAAAAGACTGAGCATGTGCAAGTGGGTGGGGAATATTATGATGATTATTAGGAAAACTGATGATTATGTATTAGTGTTTTGAAAATTATTAATGATTATGCATGAAATCACTCAATATATTGTCCAGATTTCCAGACCAGCATGCGCGCTAGGTTGGAGGATCCCTGTGCATCTGGCGCCACAATAAAGAATGCCTGCTTCTTAATGCTACATTGGTGTTACGGAGTTTGATTCCTAATTTCAGTGACACCATCAGACTTCACCCACAAACTCCAACTAGACTCCAATATCATTCCTATATCATCCTTCATGTTCAAGTAAAGTCAAAGCTAGGTTTTGACTCTTTCCAAATACATTGGAAACAAAAAGGGGAAAGAAATAGCTTCTTGGTTCAGGTGCAGGAGTAAGCACACCTGAGGAACACAGCTGAGTAGGACTTCTTCAGAGATTATGGATTAAAAAGAAATAAACAAACAAATTCACCAAATTGATCTGAACCATCTCCTCCCCACCCACGCCCCAAAATGACAAGAAATATATTGAGTTTGATACTTGTGTTGGAGCTTTTTAGGATAAATTCCTTAGATCAAGAACTGCATTTCAGAAGAGAAAAAATGCAACACCTACTCTGACTATGCTCAGAAGCACTCCTCTGAGGAGTGTGATAGAGCCACTTTCCATTTGGTGGTCTGCCAGGTCTGAAGTAAGGACAGAAAGCTGTTTCACATCCCAAATTAATGCCCTAGAGACCAGCTTATACAGCTGGTCTGACTCTAGGTCAGTGGAAACTTAATTATCTGCACAAAACCCAAAAACTGTATGGGGACAATGAAGGGAAAAAAAGACATTTTTGCTCTTCCTTTTCCAAACTATGAGGAAGATAATCTCTTCTCTTCTACCCTCTCTTATTTTAGACTGCAATGACAGGGAAGGAAAGGGAGTTACTGACAAATTTGTTATAATATTATCTTAAGAAAAATAGTCTAAATGACAGAACTAGTTTTCAGATACATAACCGAGCAAACAATTTTTTTCCACAGTTCCTAATGTCAACCACTGTTTCAAGTAGCTGGTGTAAAGGACTACAATTTTATTTCAATTTAGGTAGCAGAGCCATTTTCATTCTACATTGCAATGCAAGGATTAAAAGTATCTGAAAAAATTGTGCCTCTTTCAAGTGCTGTAACTAGTAACCGTGCTTCAGAACACAAAAATATTTTTCTTTTTACAGTGAATAGACAGGTCACAAACTACATGCTGGATGAAAGGAAAGTTCAGTTAAAAGTGTTTTAAATTGCTATATTAATCTCATTACTGAATTTTAAAAAATAAAGATTTGTTATAAAGGAACAGTAAGTCTGTGATACATAGATGGGAAAGTAAGGAGACAAACATACAAATGCTGTTTAATATTTAAAATATGCCTACACTATACAGGAGTATATTCAGATATACCAACAATTTCTGAGCCATATTAACTGAGGTACCAAAAGTAGTCTGGTTTTGCTGGCTGTTAGCAAAAAGCAGTAGGACTTGTCAGCTTAGGAAGAGCACTACATTAATGCAACTATAATGCTTGTTAAATTCTGCCTTGTTTAGTGCCATGGATCACGCAGATGCAGCTGCGTATGCATCTGCCTACTGATCAAAATCCATCTAAATTCCAGCTGAGCCTAGTGTTTCCTCTTGGATAGGTGACTTTGAAGGCCCACACCAAGCCAATAAAAACCAGATGGACAGATTTGGGTGAAATTATCCAGTATGAATTTAGGCTTTTGGAGAAGCTGGGGAACTTGTGGTCTGATTTTAAAATGAACTTTTCCTTTTGGGATGTTAAATATTGTAATTGTAGTAAACTCCCAAATTTTTAAACTTTTCTTAAAACACTGAAAACCTCCAGTGTCTCCCATGTTTTCATGAGCTGAATCATTCTTGCTTTTTCAAACTATGTCAGCAAATCGGATTTCATGTTGGGAAGCAGAGCAGTGCTAAAATGGTAGTACTTACCATGACACACCAGAAAAGAAGCTATGAAAACTGGAAGCTATTTCTAAAAAAAATATTTTGAAATATTTCAATTTTTATTTTATTTTTTTAAATTATTCACTTAGTATATTTGATAATTTTTCCTTACACAGCCTGGAAAAGGATTTCTGTAGGATTTAAAAGCAACAAAACTTGTTGAGCAACTATCAGTCTATGACACAAAAGACAGTAACAGAAAAGCTGATGCGCACAGGCACAGAGCCTGCAATACCTTCATATTAGATGCCTCAGTTTCCAGTTTTGTTAGGTGATTTGAGTTATCCTCTAGCTCTTGCCGAAGGTTGGAGTTCTCCATCTTTAATGCCTCAACTTGCTTTAACAACTGATCATATGAAGCTGCGGCCATCCTGGGGTACACTCAGCCCTAAAAAAACAGTAAGAGAAAATATTATTTAAACATTTTAGAAAAAAATTCCAAACTCATCTAACCATAAAATTATTTATCTTTCCCATTTAGCACTCAACTTTCTAAATATTTAATTTAAATCCATTAAACCAAACTTAATGACTAGAACTAATGACAGTTCAAAGACTTTTTTCAGTAGACTTCCACTTGATACATATGATTAAGCAAATGAAAGAAGTTCATTAACAACCACATTAGGTTTTAGGGGAAGCCAGAATATATGAAAGAAAACCACAGTATTATACAAAAGCATCCCTACTATTCGCATTTCAATTTTAACACTGAGAAACTACGCAGATAATAGACCATATTTCTATTTTTTTTTTTTTTATAGACGACAAGCACCGTTGATCATACCTAAAAGATGCTGACTGCCTACTTATTTTATGAAATGGAAGACAGTCACAGATGTTCAAAATTCCTAGGAAGAGCACACACTAAAGGAGATGTATGAAATGCAAACAGCAAATATTGAGGGATTTTAACAGAAAAAAAAAACCCATCTAATGTAGTAGTAATCAAATCTTTTGTAAAAACACCCTCCAAGGCAAATACACTTTAAAATTCCAACACAAGAAATGGTCATATTTCTCAATAGAATAAAAAGATTAAAAGCTACTCTGGATAACAAGACAACCCACATTGTTTTGGGTAATACTCTTAACACAGTCCTAGAATGCCATCACAATTATTCAATCATTACAAAGGAGAAAGAAACAAATACTTAAATTTAAATTATAAAATTCAAACTGTTTCTCACTTTTCAAACAACAACAAAAAAGTTGTTCATCTAACAACTTAAGTTAACTAAAACGTGGTTAACCACATTTGAAGCTCTTAACAGTTGAAGCTATCAATTTCGTACTCATCAGCAATTGAAGAGAATAAAAGGAATCCTAGCACTTCATAAACATACAAGTTACCCTTCCAATGTCATCTCAGGAATTTCCTAGTGTATGCAGCCTGTAACTCAAAGGAAAAAATATAAAAAGTTATGGGACAACATTCCTTTTCATCATTACTGGAGTACTTTGGAAAAGATGAAACAATTAAAAACTCTTATTTAGCATTTTCTGTGTATCCTCTCACTAAACCTTGGACCTTACTGCTTGTGTAACTCCTTATGTAACCAACTTTGCTCTTCCAGACCAATCTTAACTGAATTATCCAGTATACTTAAAAAATAGGTAAAATTACTCAAAAATATTTTAGTTCCGCAATACAAATTTTGAAAATAGTGTTTAATCTTTCTAGATTTAAACTCTATGAAACATCAAGAAGAGTATACCTGTGAAAACAGGAACAATACGAAAAGCTGTAGCGCACTTGATATGACTAGTTTACTTCCTTTTCAAGAAGCAAGTCTTCACACCCTAAGCACCCATCGTCATCAAAGACAGGAGCAGGAAGAAGCCTGCCACTTATGAAACTGTAATTTCCATGACGCTACCAACAAGCTGAAGGAAAAAATCCCTAACAAATTTATTTTTCAAAATTTGGTCATGCTTTACTGGAGACCTCATTTTTAGAGAAATGAAGGCAATCTGCAACATCTGCTCTATCCTGTGAATTCTGTGCTGTTTCACCTAAAAAGTAGAGAGCTGTCAGAGAGTTGTAACAAAAAAAAATAAAAAAATAAGAGGGGGGAAAAAAAGGGCAGATTGTTTCTGTTCCACTTTATGTATGTTTTTATTTAATAAATAACAGTTTCTGTTCTTCTTCCATTTATTAATAAAACAAAGCCGAGTTCACTTTTCTTTTCAGAACATGCACTGCATGCACAATTCTGCACAAGCCCAAGGAAAGGCAGATAGGAGTGGAAACATTTTCACATTAGTTCTAATATACTAGTCTTGTATTGTAATATTGATAAAATTTGTTGGTTACAATTTGGAAGTTAAAACAATTAGCAACATTAACAACACACACACAATGAAGAAAATGAACAAGGAGAGGAGCTACGGAAGGACAGCAACTGCATAGGTCTGATATTTTGAATGCAAAATAAGCTTAAATGTACTTATGTTAAATGAGTAATGATCCAGTCTCTCAAGGGGAGGTTTGGTTTATCTTCTCTCCTCTTGATCTAAGTTCCTAACCTTCCTTTCGTATATTCTATTTCCATCACATGGAAGGAGGACATAATCACTAAGAGAGAGCAGCATTCTGCCTCAGACTAGGAGTCGCTTCCCGATTTACTCAAATTTCAAACTTTACTCTGTTTTCAGATTTTAAAAAACTGAGTTACCCGATTACCACAAGCTGGGTAATCCAAAACATTGTATTTTTTTTTCATTAAATAGATGCCCAAATGGGCAAAAAGTTACACTGCTACAGGCAGAAACCCACTCCTGCCAGTCCGGCATCAGAGAGGAGTCATGCTGACTGACTGCAGCTCTGCTGGCTGGAAAGGCACCTGCACCAGCACGGATCGCAGCAACGCGTGGCACCTGCTCCTCGCTAGCGGGGCATTCATACTGGCACCTCAGGAAACAGCAAGAATTAGAAAGAGAACCTCCTGGGAGGTGGTGGGGGGGGAAAAGCATACTTCATATCTTTTAGGAGCATGGCGAGGTTTGGGCAAAGTGTGTTTACCGTCAGTACATCCACCCTGAAAACTAGAGGGAAGGCAGTGAGTCTCACATTAGCAATATGCTGTGAACCACCAGGCATCTGCTGCCAGGGATGCTTGCCACCCCACTGGCTGAGGCATCTGGACTTCCTGGGGACATGCAGACATATACCCACCTCCATGGCCCTCCAAGATAATCCTCCTTTTTCCTATCTGTAAAGGAAGGAGTACCACGAGAAGAACCGTAAACTACTTCTCAGAAATAATGGATCTCATCTACCCCAACTGCACAAAGGCATTCGGTACAGTGCCACATGTAAAACCAGCTGCAGTTACAAGCAGAAAATCTGTACACAGGTAAGGAGCAGCTCAAGGACCGATGCCACTGGGCAGTGCTGAAAGCCAAATTGTTGGGCTGGAGGCAGGTTGTTAGCAAAGATTCCCCAAAACTAGTCTGGAACAGGTATCTAAAGGTTCCACGATTGACCTTGGCACAAGAAGCCGCATCAAAACTTGCTCCCATAAATTCAAGAGGCTTCATAAAGCCCAAGGAGAAGGAACTGGATGACCTGAGAAATGGAGCGGTAGAAACGGGGTCAAACGAAACAATGGAGCAGCATAACAATGCAAGGGCACTCGTGGGAATCTCATCACCTGGAAGCAGTGAGAAGCACCTGGGCACTGCCAACATGAGACTGCACAAGGAATGCAAACATGACTCCCAGAGCCATTGAGTCATTTTACAAAGACATGGATAAGAAGAGTGAACTTAAGTGAGGGCAGAAAAAGACACTATGAGATCAGGGTCTCTCACATGAGAAGAGACTTGATGAGCAAGCCTCTGCTGCCTCAACATAACCAAGGCTGGAAACAACACAGCTACACTCTGTTATTAGGGAGGGGAAAATACTCATGAGGGAGAAAAATATTTATGTTAAAACACGAGTGACATAGAACAAATGCGTGTAAATTAGCCATTTATCAACGCAGGCTGGTAACATCCATTAGATGTCATAAATTCAGCAATATCCTTGCCTAGCTCACTGTGCAGGAAGGAACTGGATTTAGCGTTTCAGAAATCAATCTCATACTCCTAAACCTCTATATAGAAGAATACTGTACTTATCTTCATACCTCAAATATATTCGTATCTTCTTCTCCCAAAACAATGAAATGCCAAAGCATTTTACAAAAGACACCGTTATTTAATTTTAAAATGGGGGAAACGGACACAGGCAATGCATGACCACAAAGTAGCTCAGGCTTTCTGATGCTGAATGCTGCAACACCTCTCACACAGTTTGTAGAGTGAAATCAAAAGCCTCAATTACACACAAACTATTCCATATATACTGAGCTAACACTCTCAAAACTAAAATCTGCCTCTCTTCTGGAAATAGGTTTTTATCATTAGCCTCAAACTAGTCACATCAGATCAGAGTTCCAGTCCCAAAACCAATCCTTGGATTTATGCTCCAAATTATTTGAGTACAAAAAAAAAAAAAAAGACTTAAAAAAATTAAAAACACAAAATTAGTGGCATCAATAGAAATTGACTGTGTCAGTGTGTACTCTCCTTGTAATTTCTCAGCAGTCAAAACACTTGCCCTGGGGAAGGAGTCAAAATCCAGACCCTCTCAGCCAGACAGGATTCACAGCCACATATCCCCCCGCTCGCAGCAGAAGTAACCAGTTCAAAAGGAAAGCCCACTACCCTGAAGCTGCACCCCTGCACACAGACACACAAACATATTCAAGATTATCAGAGCCATAATCAGCTAGATCCAGAATAAATTACTCTTCTCCCCGTCCTGTACGAAACCACTACAGTAATGGGGGAGTGGAGGGTAAGGGAAGAGGAAGAACTCTGGCTCCAATACCCATTTCACATTTTACGCAGCCCAAGGGAAAATGCATGACACGTGCAACACAGCCCACCTTTGTGAAGTTCACTGTTCTGCTCCAGCCAAGCTCCCTTTTGCACTCTAACCGTGTTTCTTCTTCGCAGAGTGGTCATCATTCAAAGGGAGGAATGGAAACACCCCTTTCCCTAGATTTACTTGAAAAAATAACCCTCTTGGAACACAGAAACTTTGAGATTTAACTCCCTCACTGTAAGAAGCACCTAAAATCCAGGTCTCCTATTTCCCTGACCCATATTTCTCATCATTAAGAGGTTTCTTCTCCATCTCCTATCAAAGTAAGGTAAAATTATGACAAGAAATTTCATGCTTTACTAAATCAGCAGTTTGCATGAATATACACATCAAAGAAGAACTTCAAGCTGGATATAACTCTCTTACGCACTAAAATCAAAATTAATGAGAAGCCTATATTTATGCAAATATGCTGTTATGATTTAGATATGCATTTTTCTACATTAAGAAAACTAAACCAGTAACAACTGCCCAGAAATCAGGAACTTAGATGTACTCTTTCTAGTCTCAAATCCCAAGATATAGGCAAAAACCCCAATATCCTCTGAAAACTTACAATTTTTTATTGATTAGAGCCTTTTTCTTTTAAATCAAAAAGCATATATACTCAACATGCCCTAAAGAGGTTCTACTTAAGAAATCCAGCAATTTGAGAT
Source organism: Tetrax tetrax (assembly GCA_009806455.1). Lineage (NCBI taxonomy): Eukaryota > Metazoa > Chordata > Aves > Otidiformes > Otididae > Tetrax > Tetrax tetrax. Next base: position 38,422 of record WHYT01014848.1, on the reverse strand, counting down.
ACATTAATTAAATACCCTTACGAAAATATTTCAGACTCCCATAACTACTTTTTCATCCATAAAAGCTATTGTTGTTAACAGAGCATCCTACTTTTATAAAGCAACTTTTGTACAACACATTAGTCTTAGTCTTTTCAGAACAGAGGCTAAGAGCAATCTAAGATATAAAACACTATCACGTGTTTTTTTCAACAACAGACAGAGACCTGGCATTATCTATATGTAAAGCTAGACAACATTTTTAGATAACGACAACCTATTTGTTTTAATTTTATGAATCTTCAGCAGAATAATTATTGTCACCCACAGTAAGGGCCTGAGGGTAAATTTTTTTTTGTTAGCAAGTAAGCTGTACATCTACTTCAGACAACAAAATCAGTGAAAAAAGGCAAAAATACTTTCTTCAGTAAGGCCTATTCCAAAAAACATCGTGTGAAGCAAGGCTCCTATTTATGGAATTGAGTTTAGATTATGACATTTGTTCAAAGTAGTAAATCAGATGTTTAACTCTCTAATAAGCAAACGGAATTTAGCATTCAGTTACCATTAGCAGTAAGCACATGTGTTCCTGCATTCTGTAACTGAATTTTTTTCACAATCTAGTCTATCTTCGTAATATGACAACTCGTAATCACTGTATATAAAGTTAATTAATATCTAGACTATCATTTAGTAAGGTTGGAAAGCATCACAAATTCTGTTTTCTTTCCACATCCACAAATTTTACCCAAATATTCCATGCTGAAGCCCAAAATATTGTCCTTACTATTCTTTACCATTCTATCAATTTTTTCATTCATTCCCATGTGACTAAAGGGGAATTGTTTCTTCAAGGGCACATGACACCAAACACAGGGAAAAAACAGTCATACTGTTATGCGATTTTCCTAATTAATTTAGCTTAAACACATTTAAAACCAGATTTTTCCAAGCACTATGTCTAAGGGTTCTGACTCGGAAGCTGTTAGTGCTAATGCTGGGATGGCTGCACAGGTGCCTGCCCCCAGCTGTCTGCCCTACCCATCTCCACAAGGTTCCCACCCATGGAAGAGAGAAGGGCTCAGCTGCTCAAGTGGCAGCTGCCTAAACCACTGCAGATTACTGCCTGACTACCAAGGTAATCTGAAATAGGTGCTGGTTTAACTTACTGTGCTGGACCATTAACCACGATGGTTCAGCAGCTGTTACATATAGCTATTTCCAAAAGATGGGCAAGGCTGACAGAGGGGCAGAAAATCCAGCACAGCTGTTCTAAGGTAAGCCAGTCCCACTTACTAACTTCAGCCTTCAACAGACCATTTTCATATAGTTACCTTCATCAATACACTCAAGACAATAAAGTGAGGGGGGTTTTTTGTGACCATTCTTGCTTTGAACACATCAAACTGTGCCAATTTGCATTAATTCAATTTCTCTGTTGACTGAATCCTGGATCAGATTTTCCACTATTTTGTTTGAAGCTTGTCTTCAGGTTAAATGATTAATATGTAAATATTCTTCGGCTTGTTCTTTTGTAACTCTGGCAAAATATCAGCACTTTTAAGTGCTGCCTACAAGAACTTACCAAAAACAAGTATCAATGGGCCAGGGATTGTCTTATCCATTTCAGTTCGGGGCAAGCTTTCCAGGCTTGCTGACTTAAAAATGTTTATCCTTCACAGGCATTGTTTAACACGCTTCTTTCCTACTAATGGAAAAATACTCCATCGGCCTCAGATTATAAAAGCCCATTATCCTGATTCTTTCCAGAGCAAGGAGAAAAATTGTATTTCTGCCTTCTCCAACATCACACTAAACAACTACATTATTTCCATGCGGTGATAAGGCTATGCTTTATTAAAATGTCTTTTGCTGCCAGCACATTTAATCCTCCTATCCCTACCTGCATTTAAGTGCAAACCTCAAAACTTTTAGTCAGTAGCAGCTGGAAGGGAGGCTATTTTGTTTGTTTTCCTGATCCGGGCTATGTGGGCACACAAATATAATGAGGAGTCTGAAAATGCGGTAAGGAGTTGGGTGTGGTTAAAGAGAATTAAGAAAGTACTTAGTACAGAACGAGAACTGGCTGTGAGTGCAACAGCCGATCTTGTACCTTCTGTTCATGTTCTCATTTGTTCTGCCTTAACATGCTCAGGTCACCAGAGCAAACGCATGAAGGAACAGAAAACAGCCATCACAGAAAACTGCTCTTCATCAGCTTGTTTCAGCAACAAGGGCTTTGATATTAGAAAGTGAATTACAAGTTATGTAATGATACTCCTTTCAGTAAGTTTGAAAAAACTGATATTACAAAAAAAAAAAAAAAAGACAACAAATTACACCAAAGGATAATCTCTAGATTACGTACCCTCTGAATTCCCGGGTTTTTCAGCCATGTACAGAAAACAGGCCAAATGAAAAGCCATTACTACTATCAGCTATCCTCACACAACGTGTGAAAGGTTTAGTCCCCTTGAAAGGAGGCCACACAATTTTCTCTAAGCCTCAGCTGCATTGAGAGGATTTTCTTCTTAGTTTTTCTATCCACTTCTGCATGAAGGTTATCTTCATAGACAGCAGACTAAAACACTGAAGTGTTACTATACCTGACCTTCTAAATCCTTTCAACTGGAAGGGGTAGGGTAGACAGGGTTTTTTTTTTGTTGTTTTGTTCTTCCATAAATTAATTCATAACTCGACAGGACCTTTCAGTTCATTCTTATATTTCGGGATACTTCCTTAAATTCAATACTTGGCCTGTACTCACCAAGCGTGAAAAGCAGAAGCATCAACTGTTCTTCCTAACCAGAACATAACTTGGCTGATGAAGGTTCAAAACAATAAGTGATCCATCTTCTCCACCTTCCTTAAAAGACCAGGAGGAGAAGGAAAGAGAAGATGATGGTCTGAACTCTTGGTTTGCCTTCCTTATTACAGCTCAGGGTATGATGGGGGTCAAGCGTTTGTGAAAAATACAAATGACCTCATGTTTAGGATTTTACTTCAGAATGCTAATAAATCCAAACCTCATTCCTATTAATACAAAAAGAGTGAAATCAAGAAGTCATACATTTCAGACTATGAGCAGTCAAGTTCAGCTTTTATTACACTGCCAAGAAAAAAGCTCCAGTTCTTCCTTTATAATCCTGGGTTGGGAAGTTCCTTAGCTGGTTAGTCATGCTGCATTCAGAATATGACTGTGAAAATACGAAACATGATTTGCATTTAAATACTATATTGAACACAAAGCAGTCCAGACATCATTTGAATCATAACTTATATTGGACCAAGGATGATTCACACGCCTGAACACTCATTTGTCATGATGACCATCTTTGCTATTCATAGCTAATTGTGTATAGCCTCACTGCATATGACTTGCTCCTGTTTACTTCTATATTTCTCCTTATCTTTTCAGGATAAAAAAGTCTGATAGAAGTCTTTATTTTCCTATTTTAACCTAAACAACAAATTATATATAAAATTGTTAACATGAAATAAATCTGCTTTAACTGAAAAAAAAAAACAACCCAAAACTATTATTTTACAATAAAGATATATTTCTTCATATTGGGTGAGCCATCAGGGTCATCTTCAGTGTTCCATTCAGCACTTCCAGGGAACAGAAGACCATTTGTCTGGCAGGCAATATATCAGCATCTGTTCACACAAGTCCTGCACGAATTTTGGAAAATCACCAGTGGACACTCGGTCTTCACTGACAATAACTTACTGTCACAGCATATCATTACTAGTATAGCCTGTTTTAAACAGGATTTCAATACACTGATGAAAAATCAATTCATCACATTTCATCAACATAAATGTTTTACCAATTAAATTAAGACACACACTGACATCCAACGTAAGAATTTAGAAACCAAAGGAATCCATTTTAGCCACCTGCATTTCCAACTTATGCTGTACCACTCCGTGCTGATGATATACTAGTAGTGTACTATGACAACATGTATCAGAACACGTATCATAACCAAATGTTTTGTACAAATGTTTGGGCAATGTATCGTGATAGCATTTGAGGGATGGTTGTTAGGAAAGTCTGCACTCATAAATAAAGCATCAAAGTGTCAAGCTGCCATTTTCAAGAGCGTGACTAGTTTCTTACAGGAAGTACTCAGCTTGTTATATAAAACAACACTAACACGGTTTCTTTTTAAGACTTAAGAAGACACAGGAAGAAGCATCACCATAATAACAACCATAATCACTATCGTGCTTTTCTCACCCTCTTTCCTTTTAGGAAAAAAGTGGCAAAAACATCTCTGTATCTATTGTATCTTCTAATATTTCAGCAACTGTAAAAAACAATTCAAAATATTACAAGAGAAGCATCTAGTATCACCCATTTACCTTTTGAAACCAATTACTCCAATTGCTAAGTCATCAACATGTTTTAAAATTTAACATCATCCGAAGCCCCTTTTACTGACAGATGGGAAAGCTATGATTCTAAAAACAATGGTATATATATAAAATATTTTGAGGGCATGTTTACTATAAAGCAGGAAATTAAACTCTGTAAGTTCGACTTGTCTTCATCAAAGCTTTTTTGTGCATCATTGTACTTAACAGAACTGGGAAGGAGGAAAGAAAAATTCTACCAGTTACTTGAGCTTCCTCAAAAATACAGAATACTCTGGTTCCAAGAAACTACTTTCAATATCTATGTTTAAGTGTATTTTCAAAGCACTGTAATTTTGACAAAATATTCA
>WHYT01014848.1:12904-33690 GCA_009806455.1 Tetrax tetrax | reverse complement strand
TCTGCTGGGGCGCACCGTCCAACGCACCGGCGGTTTTAACACCGCAGGGCCTGCTCCCGCCCCAGAGGCACCCCCCGTTCTACGTCCGAGCACCGGTGCTCGCTGTAGGCGCGGCCCGGCGCCCTCACACGCTCCGCGGACACTGGCTCACCTGCATCTGCATCACTCCAGCTGCGACGATGAGCATCCGTCTGTATTTCAATAAAAGTACGCGAGGAACAGAGGCGGTGTAAGAGTACAACCCTTCGTGTTTATATACAGGAAAAGACTGGTTTCATGGAAAAATGAAACTAGGTTCGGCATGTCCTAGAATTAAAGCTAATATAGCTAATCTAATTTTTAAAAAAATACATATAGACACTGCTTATTAAAAAGGCAACTGTAAACATGTCCTGCAAGGCCACCTCAGACTTATTTGCACTTCAGTAAAATACTGTTTTCATGTGCTTTTCAGAAACAAAGTTGTTACTACTACCTGGTAGTTTAGTAACAGATCAAATACCAAGACATTAACCAAATCAGAACAAGTACCAGTTTAGTGATGGGTTGGAAAAAAAAAAATCCAGAAGACAGACGAATAAACAACAATTCATGAAACTCTTTCAGAATCTCCTTCCAGAACTGATCTCTCTCCAAGGATAAGCATGTAACAAACTCTTCACAAAGAAGACTTAGAACCTACTGAATACAAGAGACAGCAGAAATTAGGTTGTATTTCAGTTGGGTTTTTTACTTAAAAAAAAAAAAGTAACAGGTACTATGAGGATGGTGTTTAAAAAATACAGCTCTAATGTAAAAGGCAACTTTATAAAAAATAGCACAATATTAAGTCTTTTTAATCCTCTAAAAGAAGCATTCAAGAGTAAATCTATGGGCAGTGCAGTCCATCTCAACAAAACAGTGCATGATAGAAGACATCTGAAAAAATACAATGGTTTCTCAGCCAGAGCAAATGAATGCCCCTCCCCGTGGCACTTCATATAAATTCTGGAGTTATATGCTTATACAAGTGGACGTAAAGATAGATAGCTCATTAAAAAAAATATATCCTTCCATGCCTGAGGAAATGTCATTCTTCCTATAATCACTTCTTTGATTTGTATGAAAGAAGCAGGCTTGTGATACCTCGTGGTTGGGACCAGACGAAATTAAAGGCACTAGAGGCCTGTGTACGCACGTAAGCAGTTGCACAACAAATACTCAAATACTAGTAGTTCAGTTTCACTTGTTTTCTCATGGCTCCTTTTTCCAGTCACAGAAGGCAAAACTCCACTCTGAGGAAAGATGTTCTTTACCAGATAACCTTTCATCCAACTTCTTAATGATTAAGGATACACGTAACATTTTGTCATCTGTATCACACAAAATCCTCCTTAACTTCACAGTATGGCTAACTACAGAGATCCTGCCACTTAAGCTGTTATGGTAAAACATTAAATTAAGGGAGTCAGTATCCAAGGGTACATGTTTCAGGCTACACGCCTTTTTGCTACAAAGCTTCTATTAATTACAGCAATAGTTTACATCCCTCTGGTTTTCGATCCACTCAATTTCATTTCACAGAGACTGAGTTCATACTCCCTCAGCTGTAACAAATTATCTTACTACTCTTAACAGGTTTAAAGTTCAGAACCTAGCTAGGCATTAGATGTAAAGCCATCTTACTTTACGTCTTACAGATATATTACTGATATGCACCACTCTTCCTCCCTTCAGAAAAGCAAACCAAAATGCTCCCAGTTGTTACTGTGCAGCTCTCGCCATTCTAAAATTATTTACGTTAGCATAAGTGTATACTCAAATAAGTATAGACATAGTTCAACACCTACATTATCAGTTGGCAAGCTCTTGCAATATGAATTGCAGCTTATATACCAACCAGGTTGGTCCGGTAATGGTTTTAAATCATGTTCAGAAGTTGCAAGTGCAACGCAGTCTGGAATGACAACTTTAAGGGAGCAAAGACCATACCAGAGAACAGACACCAAAGAAAATGCCAGAGAAACTGAAGCCCTATATACCTTCAAGCTAAACTGCATACTTCTAGGTGAAAAACTAAGCTTAAGAAGTACAGTTAATCTCCCAGAATCCAAAATAGGAATATCAGAGATAGAAGCCTACATAATGTATTCCATTTGTTTATACACATCATACTGCATTTTCTGTAACTCTTCAAAAAAAATAACTACAGTTCTTGCTCTACAAACAATTCTTGTTAGTTCTGGTTCTGGTTAGTCTTTTCTGAGGCTAAGAGTCACAAGCTGCAAAAGTTTAAGCAAATTCAGTGCTGATGAGCGATGTGAGATTCACTGCTCTATAGCCTCAAGTCCTGAACTTATCCACAGAACAAGCAAGGCATAAGCAGCAGTACAAATTCCCCAATACATTCTGCCAAGATGACAGCTGAGTGGGAAGCAAAGCGTTCCCTTCCTTGCTGATAGTAATCATAGAATCATTTGAGTTGGAAGCGACCTTTAAAACTCATCTAGTCCAACCCCCCTGCAAGAAGTAGGGACATCCCTGACTAGATCAGGTTGCTTAGAGCCTCATCCAGCCTGGCCTTGAATGTTTCCAGGGATGGGGCATCAACCATCTCTCTGGGTAACCTCTTCCAGTGTTCCACCACCTTCATTGGAAAAAATTTCTTCCTTGTATCTAGGTCTATATCTCCCCTCTTTTAGTTTAAAACCATTACCCCTCATCCTGTCACTACAGGCCCTGTTAAAAAACTTCTCTATGGCTTTCTTATAAGCTCCCTTTCTATATTGAAAGGCCGCTATAAGGGCTCCCCAGAGCCTTCTCATCTCCAGACTGAACAGTCCCAACTCTCTCAGCCTTTCCTCATAGGACAGGTGCTCCAGCCCTCTCATCATCTTTGTGCCCCTCCCCTGGACTCACTCCAGCTGGTCCTCATCCTTCTTATATCAGGGGCTCCAGAGCTGGACGCAGTACTCCAGGTGGGGTCTCACAAGAGGCGAGTAGAGGGGGAGAATCACCTCCCTCGACCTGCTGGCCACGATTCTTTTGATGCAGCCCAGGATGCAGTTGGCTTTCCCAGCTGCAACTGCACATTGCTGGTTGACGTTGAGCTTCTCATCCATAAGTACCCCCAAAGTCCTTCTCCTCTGCTCACAATCCATTCTCTGTTCAGCCTGGATTTGTGCCTGGGATTGCCACGACCCAGGTGCAGGACCTTGCACTTGGCCTGGTTGAACTTCATGAGTTTTGCATGGGCCCACCTCTCCAGCCTGTCAAGGTCCCTTTGGATGGCATCACTTCCCTCCAACATGTAATGCTCATTCTGTTATGATTTCATAAAAATGGTAGCTTACATTTGTGTCATATGCACTTGCTTCTGAAGCAAAATCCGGTATTAAGTGAAATTCAGTTTAATAAACAGCACGCTACTAGTAATAAGATTACCTTTCTCATGCTGTATCTTGCAGTCGTGTTAAAACATTGGTAGACAGCCAAACATGTAAATAGTTTTGTGACACATAATTTATCTCAAAACTGCTTTCTATGTGCAGTACTCAATTGTGGTAATAGAACCAATACTAATTAAACAGTATTGGAATTAAAAAAGGTCAGGCTCTCAGGAAGAAATAAAACACAGATTAACTGTACAGAGAAAAGTCTTATTTAGACTACATTTATTTTTGGTTAGTTATTTTTGAGCAGAAGGAACAAGATGACTTTTTAATTCTTTGAAAGATACCATTACCAAGACAGATCTAGCAATATCTGTTCCATATTACATAAAAACCCCTTCATAATCTATTAAAAAATTAAATATCTGCATGTAAGCGATCAAATCCCAGGGACATAAAATTTTAGTATTGAAAAATATCAGCTCAGTTTCAGTATTCAAAATACAATTACTTCTATTATTTTGGACAAGATCCCTGCAGTCTACTCAGCACTGCATTCTCAAACAGCTAAATGGGAATTTGGCCCCAGAAAAGGAAATGGCAATATTTTCACAGAGTATTTGATGTAATCCATGCACTAAGTATTTCCCAACTTCTTACTGCATATTTTAAAATCCAGTCTGAGACCAAATAAAGTTGTCACAACCCTGTTCCCCCCGCCCACTACTAAGCAGCACTAAATAGAAGTTCAGAGCAGATTAAGATCCACATTTTTAAAAACATAAAGGATATTACCCAAAATATTTACTTGCTTCATAAAATCAAGACTATTACAACAGAAAATGCCACTGGTTTTCTGTTTTTAGATAACTGACTCATAAATGGGACAGTTCTCCATGCCTTCAAAACCTCACCCTCTGCCACAGTACCCTTCTCCCTAGCAGCTTTACACTGTTTAACATATTTAAAGTGATTGTATTTCATTATTAGCCACTGTACTTGCATGGTACTGCCTACCTCAGACATTCTGGGCACATCTAAGTTAAATACTCTCTCTTTGTTGCCAGGCATTATGCTTGGTATTACTCGCAAATGTGAAATGTAGTATTGCCAACTTCATAGATCTTGCCTAGAGAACTTCACTTACTAGTGTAAGTTTTAAACATTGACTTACATGAGGCTGCATCTTTTAGAAAGGTGGTATAAACAGATTTTATTAACAAAATAAACTGAAAACATTTCACATCTGTTTTACATAGATGCAAATGTCATCTTAACACAGGACTTAATAAAATATTTTCACATTTGCTATTACCAAAGATCACCTCCTGCCTTTCAACTTTGTTTTAAAAGTCGATGAAGCCGAACATGCTCTCTGCTTTTCATTTCCTTGGAAATTGTGAAGTTGCTTTCACCTCTCTCATTACCACACACAGACTGCGTTATTGTTCCCTCTGAGCCTTGTCCTTACCATGTGACTAGGATCAGTGATAGTTTGTATAGACACATATTGAGAATACTCATAACCAGCATTAGTAGCAGTGTTTTGACCATGAAAAGCCATGTTCCTACTTCATCGATCAGAATTCTATCAGAAATTTTGCACATTATTTTTCTATGCAGATGACCTCCAACTGCAAGCATTAGAAAGATCATAAGAAAAGAGGTTTCCTGAGGATCAAGAAACTAAAGGACCACCTTTCCCATGCAGATGCAGAAAGAATGGAGAAAAGAACTCTGTCACTGTTCCTAATACATCACCCAGAACACATGTACTCAATTCTTCTGACACGAGTCCTACAAAAATAAACAGGAAATTTCTGTACTGAGAATAATCAGAAATCAAGTTTTCTTTTAAGATTTGCTATTACACTAATGTACAAAATTCCACGGTTTTTTCCCCCCCAAAGGGCTGTGCTACAAGTTCCTGAACTTGAGAATATTTTTCCACAAGCAAGGGAAAGATCTGTCTTTCACAGAGATCAATTAACTACCGGAAAGTCATGTAACATCAGCTAAAAGAGGAAAGCAGAAATATGTATGCTGTTTAGTTTTTTCATAAATTAGTCAGAGGCACAGAAAGCTATCACCTGCTCTTTAAATACTTTGCTATCTCATGCTCTCTATTCTCTGCCAATTCCTTAGTTTCATCCACAAGTACTGTGCTCTCTGGGGCATCTCCCACCCATGCTTTCTTCCCTCTCACTACGGTTTTCCATCTGCATGCAGGTTTCTTGCTGCAGCTTAAAGAAATGAAGATTCACGGAGAAGGACTGCCTGCTTCCTCACATCTGTTAGATCTAGTACAAAGCCATGACCCAATCTGTGATGTTAGTCATGTATGTTCTAAAAACAGCACAACAATAATGAAAAGAGCTTGCACAGCAAACCACTAACCCAATAAACTTCACCATCCACTTAAACATTCCTCTTTCTCAGCTACATAATAAATAAACCCCACCTGACACAATTCTGTCACATTACCCACAGTTTCCTCATCCTCCAATTAAGAATACCACAGTATCCTGGTATTGTATTGATTTGTTTCCTCTGCTGCAGCTCCTTCAGTTTGTTAGGCAGTTTACTGTATCTGTGTACTGTAATTACCACTTCTTACTTCAGCCATGCCCTGAGTTTTGTTTCCTTTCTGACTAGCTACATATTATACTTTCAGCCTTCCTTTTATTTACCTTTCTTTTCCACCTCCTGTTAATACTATGCCAAAGCATGACAGTTGTTAGGCCTCATTTCTAATGGACTTTAGTTTAGAGTACAAGTCTTTATCAGAAATCTATTCAAATATCAACACTTAATCTGGGCCTTATCTGTATGCCCTTGTCTAGCATACCTCAGGGATTCTCTGGGGAATTTTTTTCAGAGACAAAGCTCTTCCTAAAGAACTTTGTTGATTAATACAGATTTCTCCTCTTTTTCTCATTCAGGCCAGGCCATAGAGTAGAAAAATATTAAATGTTTAGAGAAAGATCAAGACTCTTATAAGTGTTTCTTGGAGAGTGCCAGACTCTGGATCTGCCTGGTCTCCACTAGAGCTATCTTGTAATCAAAACACTTAGAATACTCTGTCCTTAGCTGCCTGTCCTCGTTTTGGTTGGGGTAGAGTTAATTTTTTTCATAGTAGCTAGCATGGGGCGGTGTTTTGCATTTGCGCTGGAAACAGTGTCAATAACACCGGGATGTCTGAGGGTGCTTGCACAGAGTCAAGGCCTTTCTGTGTCTCACACCACCCCACCAGCGAGCAGGCTGGGGGTGCACAAGAAGCTGGGAGGTGACACAGCTGGGACAGCTGATCCCCACAAGGATATTCCACACCATATGGCGTCATGCTCAGCATACAAAGCTGGGGAAAGAAGGAGGAAGGGAGAGACGTTCAGAGTTATGGCATTCTCCTTCCCAAGTAACCATTACGTATGATGGAGCCCTGCTTTCCTGGAGATGGCTGAACACCTGCCTGCCAATGGGAAGCAGTGAGTGAATTCCTTGCTTTGCTTCACTTGTGCATACAGCTTTTGCTTCACCTATTAAACTGTCTTTATCTCAACCCACAAGTTTTCTCACTTTTCTGATTCTCTCCCCCATTCCACTGGTAGAGACTAAGTGAGAGGCTGTGTGGGGCTTTGTTGCTGGCTGGGGTTAAACCATGACACTGTCGCACAGCTCTTGGCTCTGATCTACCTTTTTACCCAGGGCTGGACATCCACCAGCTGCTCAGAGACTGATTAAGGGTCAGACCCAGTAGAAGAAACTGACCACATACGTACAATATTTACAGTGGCTTGAGTTACAAGACAAAGCTCTATTTTGCTTCTTAATATGGAGCATTAGCCACAAGAAGTTGCAGTATTCACATCTGTACACGGCAAATGGATGACTGCACATGTAAATGAATGATCAGCATCAACTTCTTGTTACACCGTGGTTGACAGACGTCACGGCTAAACAAATGGATGCTACACAGTTACGTAAGCTTTACAATGAACTCACGAGCATCCCAGAACTCCACACCACTCTGGCAACTGGAAGCTCTATCACTTCCGTGGAATACTTACTGTTTTTGTCACAGTCTTCTTTTCAGTTTTCCCTTTGTTTAGTTTGAACCAGATGTTCTTAATGCAAGAGTTGATTTCTTGTAAGCATTCTGACATTTTAGTAGTAATAAATCAGTTAAGAATCTATTTAGCTAAAAGTCATCAACATGGGTTTTTTTGCCCAGGATATTGAAAAGGAGGGAAGATCAATTTTTGTGGAATCCTCTAAGCAAAGACCTTTTACAAAATGGTACGTTAACCATCACCATCCTCCAAGTCTACCAAGAGGAAAAAAAGTTCCAGCTATAGGCAAGTTTCTTAAAGCCCACTGCATTAAGAAAAGCTGTGAAAAGGTCTAGAAACACAAAGATCTTGCTAAATCATGGCTGTGAGTTCTCTCACCATAATTACAATCCTTTAAACACTTAGATTAAGGCCTGAGCCTCCGAGACTCTTCGCTAGAACATGACAACTGTATCAAATTGATCCAGAAAAACTGTCCTTTACAAGATGAAGTGTTGACAAGGAATTTTAAGGATGTATGTATCTTCCTTAAAAAATCTCAAAAAATTCCACATTTCAGTACATAACAGTAATTGCTAGAGAGTTCAAAGAAGGACCACCAAAAAATGGCTCAGTTTGTTATGGAAGATTTTTGCTGTATGGTTTAAGGAGCACAACTTAGGCAGTTTAGCAAAAAGTAGGCTGGTTTTTACTTCTGTATATTGAAAATATTTCCAAGTTTGTCACAAGCTTAGAGACATGTGTCAGCTGGAAATGAGAAGAATTAAAATTGAATTTCCTAACACTGGTGCGGTTAGTCAAATCACAAAAGCTCAGTAAGAACTAAGCCCACAAGGTGAGACAAGATATTTCTTTAAGAAATATTGACTCACAGTAGTGAGATTTAGTGGATTGCTTGTTAAGGTTAGGAAAGTAAGTCCTCCAGTTTTTTTTCTCAGGACCAATGCAGAGCCTTACCATTAACTGATTTCTATGTATGCAGAGGTGAGCTGCTGTCAGAGGCAGGACTCCTGCAGAATAGACTTGTGCTCCCAGGTAGCACAATTCCCCCACTAAACACCTGGCCAGCATGCAGTTTTCCTGCTCACAGCCATATTCATCATCAAGTGTAACAATTCATGTCTGATTTTTGGGTTAACTTCTGTTTTGAAATGTTCTTGCTCTCTTCAGCTTATTTATTCATCATAAAAATGCTTCAGTGGATGATTTGGGTCTCACTCCCTCAGGGAATTTGCTGTTACACAAGCCTCTAGGCATTGGTGGCATACTAAAATTTTTTTTGCTCCTCCTTTGGCACACAGTTTAGTGGGTTTACTGAAAACTAAAAATCCACAGCCTCATTGCAAAATACGGGTGTTGGTGGGGTGAGCACTAGGAGTTACGATTTTCTTTTGGGGTTTTGAATGAATGACATCTTCAAATATTAATTCCTGTAACACTAGTGAGGTTGAAAAAAGATATTTTGCTTCCATTGGGGTGGGGACTGTTTCTATAAAAATCTGAGGAGTCTACAATATCTCAGGATATTTTCTCCCGATATTGAAGGTTCAGCTCACTGAATAGTCAGTAAAGGATAAAAATCCAAGCATGGACTGCCCTGTCCAGTATGCAAGCAGCATGAATATTTTTTTAAACTGACCTACTCGCTCAGTAGAAAAGGAATGCAAACTTGAAATATTCATTGCACTCTAGGCAACTCTAACACAAAGCTCTATATGTGTAGCAACAGTGCTTTATAATCTACACTTTTAGGAGTCACACAAAGCTGGTCTGTCTTTGGGCCATTCTTCATCTTGGAAATCAACATGCAACTCCAAAGGTGCAAAACCAGCATCTGAGACAACTAGTACTAAAAATTTACCACTACCCAAGGTAGTTCAGGAAACTACTGTGAAAAAGCATTTGAACAAGAAAAGGGCTGATAGCCACCCCCAGAACAAATAAAATATCAGTGGAGTAACAGAGCAGAAAAATGCACTGAAGTTTGTCAAAAACTGAGAAGCCAGGAGTGTGTTTAAATTCCTTCATCTACATAGAGTGCATATTTGAGTGCCAACTTCCCTTCCCCAGGTTGGATCCAGGGCCACCAGCTACTCAACTTAGACAAAATACCCAAGTTACATGCATTAAATCTTAGAATAGTATGATACAATTGCACAGTTGAAGTATATAACATTGCAAATTTCTTGAAACACTCACACTAGAGGTACAACTCAAAAAACTGCCACTGAGAGGAAAAACATCTTACCAATTACAGATAGATTTTGTACCTCAGACTCCAATTCCTATGGACATGGGAAAGGAATATTTTAAATAATCACAACCATATTTAGAAAAGCTCTCCATCGCTAAGTGTACTGGAAGAAGACTTCACTTTTTTTTTTTATTAACACATAACCCCAACACTTCAATCTTAAATGAAAGATCTATTTTCAAAGACCCCCAAAGTAAGTCAGCTAGAACACCAGCCCTGTCTAGCTGAGATTTATGGAAAACCAAATTTGACACAGTTCTTCATCCTCAGCATGGATTTGCATCCTATTGATCCATTACTCTTTTATAATTGTTTATGTTTTTAATCAAGGACTGAATCTCTTACTAGAAATAATTTGTATTACTTGAACATTAAAACTCAAATCATTCAAGTTTAAAGTTTGCTTGGCACTGAATGATCGTAAGTAAACTCTGGGAAACATAAGACATTGTTTCTACACAAACAAAAATTCCAAATAAAGTAGTCTTGCAGACAAACAGTGTCTGCAAATCAAGGTAAGCTGACATCCCAAGAATTCTAAGCATTTCCCACAAGACTGAAGGGGTTAATTTTGGAAGCTAATTACCCCAAGTGGCAAGAGAAAGACAGAAATCTTCACAGTAGGTATTATTTGTTTTGACAAGAAAGAAACAATAGAAGAGGTTCCATGTCATTGGCAAAATCCCTTCTGTCATATGCAGGGAAAACAAAAGCCCTTCTCCAGAAACATAACTGGCAGTAATTGAAATTTTCTTATTTAAGATTATGGATTGTTACCCAGTCTGATTTCTTAGTTTTCCTGCTTTCCCTGAATTCTTTGCGCTGTCTTGTGACCAGACACATCTTACCACTTGGAAATTTCATGCGACATTCATGTCATGGTAATAATTCATCATGTAATCAAGCATGTTTGTGACTAAGTCATCTGGATGACTTGGCTGGCACTGTTCTTGTGTGCCCAAATGTGTAGTCACTGTACCGAAGGGCACACCTGTGCTTCACTCATGTGATAGGGCATGGCCACTCCAAGCCCAAGCACTTCCATGGAAGGCTGTATAGCACGACTTCACCGAAAGCAAGTGACCTACAAGAGCAAGGGCTTTCTAGTCTACACCTAGCTAATACCTTCCTGATGTTATTTTATTTACTGTTTATTACCTTTCCTTTCCCAAAGAGAAAATGCTGGAAAGTGCTAGGAATGAGCTTCGAGAAACATTATTCCCCAGCTCAGATGCCTGGTAACATTCTATACCACTAGCTATGAGCAGTGTAATTGCTTCAACACAGGAATCGTGTTTTCTTACAGATTTGAGGTTTGCCTAACGCAAAGCAATTTTGATGCTCACAGGGCTTCTGGAGACTCCTGCAATATAATCACATAACAACTTGGGAAATGCAGAACAGAGGCAAGAATGATGAAAAGCATTATCTGTCCATGTTGACAAATGGTGCAATAAACTTAAAAGAACATGGATTTAATAAAACAGACAATCTTCCTTCAAACAGTGAAGTAGGTGGCAAACTGCCCACAAGAACAATCATTTGGCTTTGTAAAGAACTCCGCCACTTAGAAGTCACAAGTCAGAAAATTTCCAAGCAATAAATACTGATTGAGGAAGTAACAAATTTGTACATTCATACACGATCTATATTTAGAGCAGGGGAGTTTAAAGGCAAGAATATATCGGTAGAAAGTAAATGTAAAAAACTCAGCCATGGTATCCCCAGTATGTTGAAGGTACATGTTTTCCCGTTATTCTCCGAAAAAGTTAAAACATTCTAAAACACCAGAGACTTCTAAAATACAAAAGAGTGAATTACAACCCAGCTTTGTCATTACAACTAGTTTCAGATCTTCCTTGCTGCACGCATACTAGGACTGTCACATGGACTCTTCTGTACCTTTACATCATTCAAGGCACTATTTCACTTGTACAAAAAGAGACCTGGACATCTCACTCACAAGTAAAATTGAGAGAGAGATTTGGAACAGTACAAAGACAGTCATGTACAGACAACTACTTTTTCATGCAAATAAAGCAATACACAAATCCACTGGTTTTAGAGGAATACAAGCTCTCTTTCTCCATTCAATTCATTCTTTTCAGCTTCCACCACTTGAAACATTTTTTGGAAAAACCTTTATGAATCAAGTCTAGTTCTCAAGGTCCTAACAATGACATTTAGACATTTAATTAGCAAGCCATCACTTGGACTGGCATCTAAACCTTTTGTCAGAGACCTAATTCCATGCCAATTCAAACATCCCATTAGTCTTATATTAACTAACAAGAAGTCTCATAATATTCTGGCTACTTGATTGCACCAGCATGCATTAACGCAACAGTGGAGAGAGTAACTGAATGCAAGAACATAGACTTATAGCGCACACGTGTTAAACTAGCAAGGATATTCTAAGACAAAAATATAATAACCACATTTGTGTATGAACTGGTACTCTGGCATACTCTGTGCTTCCTTGCAGCTTGGATGCAATCACAACAACATCCAAGTGAAAGGAAAAAAAAAATCTGATTGAATTAAAACTCTTTAATTGCTTCCAAGCTGCGTCCTGATCTTAAACCTTTCCTGATCTCATTCTGAATCATATTTAGAGACTTACACATGTGAATTAAGTACCACTATTATATATTGGCATTTCTACTCTGAGTCATATATAGTATACAAAACTTTTTAAAAGTCATGAACATACTTAACAACACGTATAAGCAAATAAGGTACATTTGGAACCAAAGAAGAAAAATCTCATGAGCTAATGTCCTCTTTCCGCTTGTACTTCTAATTTTGAACTGTAGTTTCCACTGACATAACAACAAAATACAAAGTGTAGAAAAATGCTAAAGCAAATGGCAGGAACTCTGTGGGTTTCTTCTTCCTGCTCTTGAGGAAATACAAATTTTAGAGAAGTCTGACTCACCACTCCACTACACTGGGCTAAAATTAGAATCCTATACAACGAGAGGCTTGTAGTTGAACAATTGAAATACCAGGGAACAAAATCCCAATAGAGTCATTCTGCTGAAACAGAGGGCAGGAGGAAAACTAGCACCGAGAAAGATTAAAGAAATACATACATAAAGGAACTGGGAAGTATTCAGAGTTGTGCTTAATCCCGGTATTGATAAAGTCTGTAAACAAAATCTTCGTTACACCGTGTTACAAAAAGATCAAATTAGCTTTGTGTTAACAAGCAGCAATGTGGAAGGAATATTGTCATATACTAAGTTTTGCTAACCTCGGAATCTCACGTCTCTCAGTGTTGCCTGCTGAAGCTGTCTTCTTGGCAGCGACAGGTGCCAATTATAGCGTCAAGGTTACTGGCACCAAAGCTTTTACTCCAAAACTGCTGACAAGGAGGCTTTTGATGCCAAAAGTAAATAAACAAGTAAATTCTTTTTTTTTTTTTTGGTCTAGATCCCGGTGTATTGCACCTGCTGACAGCCAACAGTTTTATCCAAACTTCATTCCACATCCAAACCTTTAATGACTAATACAGAGTAATCAAAGAGACTTTACAGGAGCCCTTGGATCACAAGTTCTGTGGGAAACAGCTTAGAAAGAATAGACACTTTGAATGTAGATCTTTCTGAGCAGAAAATACAGAAGCTGCAAACAATCTCAAGGAGACAAGGCAAGCATTTAGCTCCAGAAACCCCATTATTCAAGGCATGTACAGTCTTTCCTTTGTAGAATATCTAATTCAAATAGCTAAATCTTCCCTCCTCCTTGCCCCCCAGACTAAAAAACATAGTTGAACTCTAAAAAAACAACCAAGAAAACAAAACCCACAAAAAAAAAAAAAAAAAAAAAAAAAAAAAAAAAAAAAAAAAAAAAAAAAAAAAAAAAAAAAAAGAAGTTCTAGGTTCAAAACAACTTTGGTCTTGTATCTCTTCTACTATGGTAGAAGAACCACAGCTACTTGGTTCTTTATGACTTAAGCTCTGTATATCATAAATGGAAGTCTTCTATTCGAAGAACTCCTAAAAAGGAGGAAAAGAGACACTTCTTCCTTAGTGCAAGTGTTATGGTTACTAGAGGAGGATTGCAGTAGGTCTGATAACATCAAGCTTTTCTTTCAGAATGGAAGTTAACTTCTCTTTGTCATGAAAACAAGATATCCACCTATCTGAAGCTTTTGCTGAATAGCAAAATGATAAATAGCCAGCATTTTCACCAAAATAAGCAAGTTGCAACATGACATTAAAATTTCAAACCAGGCTCTAGATCAAGTACAGGAAAGGTACCTTCTACTAAATACTCAAGAGCTGTGAGAAGGTCACCCACTTCCTTAGGCCCTTACAAAGCATTAAAACTTCTCACAATACTTCAAAGCTTTAGGAACTAGAAGTCAGCATTTAATTGCATGAAAAGTTCACAAATGAAGGCATACTAAATTGGAGGTCTTAAGAACAAGCTTCCAGAATTCCAGAGTTTAACCAATCTACATTTAATTTTTACTCAATAGTAAAGACCAAGATGATCCACCATCAAGACCAATATGACAAGAAAAAATATTTTCAGTTATATTTTCAAAACACATCTGATATTAGGATGGTGTTTTGAAAACACGTAACCACAGAAAAAAGCGACTTAATCCGAGTAGCACAAATCAAGTAAACAGACAATAGCAATACTACTATTCAGCAACATGAGGTGAAGTGGAAGTTCTTTGCAAGACTGACATCTGAATTTAGACGGATAAAGACAGTATTACTATGGCCAAGGGGAACAGCTGAGGAACTCAGTGTTTTTATTTGGATTCCGTACACACACAAAATACAACTTTGTAATTTTACTAACTTGTTCAAACTATTTTGCTCCATTTTCAAAAGAAATTTCTTGTTTCACAGTTTGATGAATCTTAGCCTGTTCCAACGCATGTTACACAGACAAAGTAACGGAGGTAACTGTTCCTGACTGAAGTGACAATTAACACTGCTGCAGTTAAAAAAAAAAAACCCAAAACTACAACTTGCACATTCTAACATCCTCTTTTCAGATCGTTCAAGCCAGCAGGGAGTGTATTGCATTATTAAAATAAATGAAATAAATTAGGCATTTCTTACTCTAGAATTTTTTTTTAAAATATAGAAACATTTTAAATGTTTAAACTATTAATGATAACTGAATGTTTCAATGCTTCTGTTATCACTCAAATAAAAATAAAAGCTGTTCTTTTATCACAGTATTAGAAAAAGCCTTGATCATTAAAGCACCTATTAGGATAACAAGTGGCATGACTGCTTCTTGTAGAACATGAACATATCCAGTCAAATTCTTACACCACAGACTCACGAAAACTTAATTCATAGAGTTACTACATTCCAGGACAGTACTGCTACTATATCTGAAATAACATGTCAAAAAAAAAAAAAAAATAGGAACTGAAAGAGTTTAACTTCCGAACTACTAAATTCCAATGCCACTAAGCAGGTATCAACATTGTAAATTCATTTCTCATTACATCCTTCATATGGTCTCAAACATACCCAAAGATAGGTACATAAATGTTAACTACACAGCAGGACTTCCTAGAATGTATGTTTAGCATATAAGTAGTTTGTACATAAAAAAAAATACTACATATGATCTATTGAAAAAGACTTTTTATTCCTTAACAAAGAACCCACATACATGCGAAAAGAGCCATTTCAATATGTATGAATGGCATATACCACTTCAAGTTTGATCTTCTGGTCTATGCTGCAAGGAATAACTAAACCTTCCCCTGCTCCTCCCCCCCAAAAAAACCCACTGAAATACAGGTACAGCTATATACTCATCTAAATTTTAACTTCCTCTGCAGCACACTCCTCTATTTCTCTTAAAACTACTCTTCTACCATCAACACCTTTTCCTACATTCTCCTCCAAATCGAAGCACAACTGGCATGAAAAGCAGTATTACTCACATACAACTCCACAAGCTTGGCAAATCAGCAATTTCTGAGAACAGAGATCAGCTGCAAGATAAGACATTGTAAGCCAGAACTTTACACCCACAGTGCAGTAATAGCTACCTGTAACAAATAGGAGAACCATCATTACAATGATTGAATTGTAGAAAAGAAAGAACTCCATCAACTCCATCAAAGCAGAGAAGGCCACAAATTTATTACAAAGACTAGTCATGAAAAACTACTAATTACAAAAACCCAAACAAAGAAACACTCTTAACAATAACAAATCTCTGCACACTACACACCATATTTCTTTGTTTTTGTTAACACCCCTCAATTTCTAGTAAATAATTACAATACAAAGCCACATTACATAACACTACTAGGTTGGACAAACTCCTTGTAACAATTCTGATGTAGTAACTTTGCTTCTATCGCTCTGAAGATTACTCTCTTTCTCCAAGGATAAAACAAGTAGCAACATGGATTCAGATTTGTTCTGCTGTATATACCTGAATATAAAGTTTGCGACCAAAGATGTTCACAGGACATTTGCCCCCAAAAAATCTTGCAAAAACAATGTGACACGTAATTTCCACTAAAGCTACAGGGATACTTTGAATATTACACTACTTTGTATTTCTGCCACCATGTTTGAAGCTCACTTCTTGTTTATATAACCAAACCCTCAATCTGCATAATATTTTTATTCACACAAATACTTACCTCTCCATATTCCCAAAAATCAGTTAAAAAACCACTCTGTATAACAAAGAAAAACCCCAAGTCACAAATCCAAATATCAAACAATCGAACAGATCACAAATCAGGAGACAAACCAAAATAAGGAGCAGGAATCCACTTCAGCATATACAGTGACAGCTGTAAAGTCTATCTTGACATGCTCACTCAGGCATTTTATTAGGCAGAAGTCAACATACTGCCTCTATGCAAACCCCAGTACAGCCTGTAACAAAACAAGCCAGGGTGGCTTGAGGGAAATGCTTGTCATTGATCACCTGAATTTCAATTTAGAGTACCTCTAAAGAAGTTGAAATCTTACTGCAAGAAATAGAGCAAAGCACAGCCAAGTCATAAAATATATTGAGATATATGGCTCATTTAGCTTGAAGTGAAAGAACAATGAGACAATGTAGGCATCTTTGTGTAACACAACTAAATTTCTCAATAAAACTTGTGTGTTAAATTGGAATTTTTAACACTATTATGTAATAAAAATTATTGCTTAGTTCTAAAGAGATCTTAGCTGAAGGCCTTTAAATGGAAGAACAGCAGCAATGTGGGATCTCCATAGCAGGGATTTCAGAGAGGAGAAAAAGCTCATGTGATCCTGAGAACTTTTCTCCATTAACAAAAGGAGAGCCAACTCACACAATTTATGCTTTCATCATTTCTTTGCACCCTTGTCACACAACAATGAGAAGTCCTAGTTTCCTTCCAGTTCCCTCCACATGCCGGGTACTACAAAAAGGCCCATCTTCTAACAGCCAAATTCAGTTTTGTGACACTCAGCCCCTTTCAGAATCTATTGAAAACAACCAACACTCATACCATCAACTGCACAAATAAAGTTTTTTATTGCTATCTGATTTCTAGAAAAAAATATACAATTTTGACTCAAAAAATTTAACCTACACATGAAAAGCTAAGCTTTAATTGATGCCCTACTGTGCCACCAAAGGTCTATTACAGGACAAGAACAAAAAGTTCGTATCTTCAAAAAAATCACAGCATTAAGAGAGGCATCAGCGTACTAGTTCACACACGCCTAAATTATTTTTATTTTGAACTATAAAGTCTGCATGAGTAAGGTTTCTTCTTCATTAGAGATTAATATTCTATCAATTTATGGTTAAAATGCACCATGAAGAACACCACCACGCTTATGAAAGACACCTCAAAATGCTATTCATCCTCAAACTTCTATGCTTTAGTTTACCATTTCCATAGAGAAATCAAACTACTTGTGCTCTAACACAACTGTATTCACTAATTTTAAAGATATGCTTGTCTACTGAATTTTATTTCTCACCTTCCGAAAATCCACATGGAAGTAATGGCAAAACAAATTCTCTCCGATTTCAAAAAGTGGTCATGTTTTAAAAATTTCTCATTTCCACTAGTGATGACTAACAGTACAGCAAACACCCTCTAATAAAGCCACAAATGAACATACTCACAGAATATAATTAATCTTTGCCAGTCAATACAAATTAGCATGTACTAGCCTTGAGACCATGACCAACAAGCAGTATCAGAGGTACTGTTATAGTAGCATGTGGAGATAACAAAACCAAGTAATTATTATCCCTTGTAACCTTTTTGCCAACTACCTTCCTCTCCCATAACCTTCACTGAAACATACCATCCCCACTGAATATAGACCCCCAAGATTTTGAGCAAATGCTTACTGTCTAGTAACTTCATCATCCAGCTACAACTGATGCAGTAAGATACAAACTTTCAACTAAAATTGAATGGCAGTCACCCAACAACCCAAGTCCTACCACAGCACAGCATGACTTGCCATTGAAATCACTATCACAGGTTATTCTAACACCATTTTAACAAAGTCATACTTGTTGTTATATTTCAAGTTAATTAGGATCAAAATCCCAACAATGGGGTAGGGTATTAAATACGGACACATTAGAAGCTGGGTATGTGAATCTGGAGGAGTCAAAGCTCAGACTATACACTAAAAGTGGTTTTACTTTGATAATACCAGTAATAAATGGATGATGAAAAGAATATGAATTTGAATAGCAAACTAGAAGATACATTTAAACATCAGTTACCACTGCTGGGTTACCACTTCCCAGCTGAGTCCATATACATTTATTTAGTACAGTCACACTGCATTTTTAAACTTACAGTGCAGACATCATAGAAAGGTAAGCTCATAAAATAGTCTTGATAGACTTTTTTTTTCTTTTAACATTCAGAATATTGATACTCACATTAAAACATTAAAAGTTAGCAGTGTATGTTTTAGTCGCCGAGGTGGTTACTTACATAATTTCAGTCCATTAAACCATTACTTATTCCATCACTATCCAACGAGTTACTAAAAATCATATTGTGAAAACATGGTAACTTGATACAGAGAAAAGAAAAAGATGCATTGCTTCCAAATTAAATCAAGACAACACAAAGGAGAATATATGAGGCACGACAGAAAAAAACCCCCAACTATTCTTGCACAGACTTTCAAAGATCACAGAATTAAAGTATTTCTACCATATAATGCTATGAAACAACTTCTACAGCACAGTTTGAAAGTGGAAATAAGATGCACACTATCCTAAATCACTGCTATGCTTTCACTTCTCACTCATGATATTTCAGAACAACTTGCTACCAAAAAGTATTTCCAAAAGCACATAAATATAATACTTGTATGAATAATTATATTTTATTGTTACTGAGCTGATGGAAAACAAGAAAATTTAACTCTTCCTTAATTTAATCCAGACTATCTTGCTTTTACTCAAAGAATTTTCAGAGTCTAACCAAAATAAAGTTAGCCAAATCAAAATTTTCATTCTTAATACTTACAGGATTGAGGACATCTTATTAACTATACTATTAAGTTTTAAATACAATCATAAAGAGATATAACTCCCTTACTCTAGAGGTTATCTACGTATAAGAAGATTCTAGAAACAATCTAGAAGTCTTTATTGAAAGTAAATATATAGACACACAAATACATACATTTTTGAAAGCATACACAAGGTACTGTGACTACAAAATGGAGATGTTTGTTGAGGCCTATTAGTTCAGCACAAACGCAGACAAAGACAGAGTATCAGAAACTTTCTGTCTACAGTGGCACAGCACATTGCTGGTCGTATTCACTGTACATTCTAAAGAAACTGTAGTTGTGATATTAGATACTTGGTGCACATTTTGTGTAAGAGACACCTAGGTCTCAAAACTTGACACACTTCAGCATTTAGTTGCATGGAAATAAATGTTAAGTTGCATGGTAAGACATGTTCTTATGCTCAATAGTGTCTTCTATTGCACTATTTAGAAATAAAAAAATATTTAATCAACTATATTACTATTTGAGTTTCCAGTTTTGAGGTTTTTTTCCTGTATACCACTAAGTACAAATACCTTTTACCAAATATTTTTTTTTAAACCTAAAGCATTCAAGGAGAGCAAGTACTTGCAAGGTCTTTCAGTCTTTTCTCTAAACATAGGGAAAAAAATCATATAAAGGAAGTTGAAGCATAAGAATGACAGCATGACATTAACTTTAAGACTAATGTTTCTTGAGTGCTTAGGATTGGATGAACCCATGTGGCATGCAGTTTAAAAATATAAGATTACAGCACGTGAATAGGAAAAAGGTTCAGTTTCTATGCATTCCAGTTATTGGCCTAATCTTACCTAACTCTTGCTGCAGCCTTAACTTACCAAAATGTCAGTGCTACTCCTGAAGCAAAGCTTTCAAATCTGTGTTTCTCCACAGGAACAGTAGTTGGTAGAAGCAAATGCATGAAAACATTTCCTGCTGAACCTTCTATTTCAGAAAGTTAAAAGTTTCTATGACAGCTTCACCAAAAGGCTTGTCTTCTCAGTTTTATAGGTCATTACCATCATACGGTTTATTGTTATTATGAAGGGGAGGCGAGACAACAACAAACAATTCAGTTATATAGTTTAGCACACTTGCATCTTCATTTCTCCATTACTCCGCAGTCACACAATGAAACTAACATTTACTGAAATGTGACCTATTTTACTTTACATGCAGCCACTTCGGAAGCTATGAATGGCCACTGAGGCTATAATGACTTCTCAAACTGAGGCTGTAGTCACAGACACCTGTGCAAAAGCACTTCTCATTACAAGAGGTCAGACAGGTCACAGGACAGAAGAAACAAGCCCTGCTAATACAGAGTTTTTAAGTTAAAGACTCATCTAACAGTTAGAGGAAGGCTTTTGCAGGTTTTTAGGGACTTTAAATATCTTTTCACAGAAGACAGCAGCTGAGCTCTTCCTAAGATCTAATTGCTGGACCTTGACCCTACTGCCTTCATATTCCAATGGTATTTTAGCTATTGAATATCTGAACACTTCCAGGCAGATTTTGAAGAAACAAACCACTACAGGAAGTCAAAGCGCATTATACTATC
>WHYT01014847.1:157922-204545 GCA_009806455.1 Tetrax tetrax | reverse complement strand
AAGGATGAATGTGTGCCCAGGAGATGCATCTATTGGGAAAAAAAAAAAAAAAAAAAGGCTGAAGGACCTGACGGTTGACTTAAAAGCATCTGTTATATGCTGCAAAATAAAACTTTAGAATATCTGCTCTTGTGGTGAACTCATCTCCTCCAGGAATAGCAAACAGGATGGTGATAGTAGGGTTATGCAATAAGTCAGCCAGCCAGGAAAAAAGAATCTTCATGATTTTGGGATGGTTGTGATCCTTAACCACATGAAAAACCTTAAAATTGTAGATTTGATTGCAGAAGGTCATTGAACATAGTCTTAATCTGCTTTTGTCTTGATCTGTGGGCACAAATCCATTGCATTTAGTGAGGGTGAGTTGCTTTATTCTAAAAGAAGTGCAAAGTGAGGACTCAAGGAAGGTTACTCTTTTGCAAAAATTAATTTAGCTTTTATGCATAACTTCACAGCTGTAAGCAGTTAGAAATGTAAAGATATTTTCCTCTTTAGAATCATCCTTTTTAAGCATGAGTCTGAAGGAACAGTCTTCCTTTGAAAAATCAGTGGAAGACGTCCTAGGACAAATTAATAAAATGACCACTAGCAAATTGGCAGGACCAATGATGCCAAGACAATCAAATACGAAATTGCTGCCTCCATTTATGTGGTCACTTCTCTTTGAGGCTGCTTAAAGGAGTAGGTATTAGCATATTAGTAAAGTGATTATGCTGAATTTTAACAAGGATTTGAAGAACAGGAGGAAGACAGTGGGTCTAGGGTACTACAGATCTGTGAAAAGATAGGAAACTATAGCAAAATGGAATTGACTAGTAGAGAGCTAGATGTAGTACTGATGTAGAGTGATGTAGGAGGAAAAAACAAAACAACTTCTGTAGAGGAAAATCTTAGCTTCAGAATCTATTAGAATTCTTCGAAGAAATCAGTGACCGTGTGAACACAGATAAATAGTTAACAATATCTTTAGATATGTCATGCAAGTTTGATAAAGTTCTTAACCAAGGAAAAGAAATAATCTCCTGCTGTATAGTGAAAAACATTAAGCTTAAACAATAGCATGCAAAACATAGTAATAGTTTGCTCTTTAAAGAATATTAACCAAAATGCCCATTACTTATAAATAAACTATAAAAACAGATTAATAGTAAGACGAGAGATTTGTATCTGATGATACAAATCTTAACCAACAAAGTGTTGGACTCTCTTTTATCATAGGAAGAAAGTGTTAAATTCGTTCTCATAGTTCTCAGGAATCATAAGCTCAATATTTAATAGTAATCAAAATATATAAAAGGGTAGGAATTTTAGGAAGGAATTGGAAAAAGTGGAAAACATTACTATGCTGGTTTAGATACCTCCCACACTTCTAGTGGAAGTAAAAATAACAGAGAAAGAAAATAAAAATAGTCTTGAAAAGACTCTCACAGAAAAGGCTAAGTAAAATTTTTTTCCCAAAAAACAACAGTAGATAGGGAAGTAGGCAGGCCTAAAATGTAAAGGATGAAAAATGGCACAGAAGAGATATCTTTCAATGGAATACTAAATGCAGTAGCTCATATGAAATTGCATTTGTGAATTGTCTTAACAACAATTTGCCCTCCCATCTTCTGGAACAGCAAGGATGAGTTTATTTGATTCTGCATCTTCCCTGTTCTCTCGTCTGTCCTAAGAAAACACTGTTGCCTGTTGTCATAAATTTAATGGCCTTTAAGTCTGGTTGTTCTGTTTTGTCAATGCAATTAATAATTGAATAAAATAGCAAATAGAAGCTATTATTTATCTATATACTATCTGCTAATATCTGTTTTATCTGCCCTGGTCTGGCTTTTCCTATGGTAATCGACAAATGAAGAATGTAACATCCTCCAAAATCTAACCCAATGCTGTCTCTGTCATGTATTCCAGTCTCATGTTGTCCATAGGATCCATGGTGGCCTGGAGCTCATAACCTTGTCTAGCCTTAGGTCTGATCCCAAGCCAGCCCAGGCCAAACCATGATCTAGACAGCTCTAGTTCTGATGATTTTTAAAAAAATTCCAGTGTTTCCTGTCTAGCAGGGGGACTTGAATATTTTGGCTGGGCCTAGGGTAGAAGGAGTAGAATGGACTTTTCCAGAGTCTGGAAAAATAATCAGAGTGCCACAGTTTAACCCCCTTATTTTCACTGCAGTAGTCTTGTTTCTTCATAGCCTGTGCAGGAAAACAGGATAAACCCAGCAGGACATAATGCAAGTCAAAGCAGGGGAAGGACAAAAAAGGAAGCCCCACGTCAAATGTTTTAATGGAACTGTAATTTCCTCACCCCTTCTTACTATGACTTCTATTCCAGTCACACTAGAAATAATGCAGAACTCTTTCCCTACCCATCCCTCATAAAGCCTTCCATTGGGCTCGAGTCTACAGAGCCTAGAAGAGAGTACAGGGCACAGGGAAAATCTTGCAGAGGGATTTAGTCTACATTTTTGTCCCAGGGGCTCCAAGAGACTGAACAAATGAATAGTGATTTGCTTTTGAAAGACAGGTTATTTGCAGTGACTTACTTGTGGCAGTGTTGTTTCCTCTGAAGGTGCTACATCTTCAGTGGGAACAGAGCAGATCTTAGAGGTTTACTTTAGATTAAAAAGTTTTGCTAAGGATGACTTCTTCACTGGATACAGAGAAACAGTATAAAAGCCAAAACTTCCACAAAACTGTGGCTGCAGCCGAAACTCATTCAATAGTGTATTAGAGGAGCTGGATATTCAGATCAGAAAGCCACATTTGACTTTGTGCCTGATTCTGAACTAGTGCTATGCTTACTCATGTGAACAATGTAATTTCTCTGGAGTCCAGGCTTACACCCTTTAAAACTTGAGTAACGGTGCTTCCAAGTCTAGCTGGAGCCTTGTGAGAATAAATATTTGTATGTAAGAACAGAGCGAGTGTCTACAATGGAGCAGCCTTGTGCACCCTCTAGTGGTTTTCTGCAGAATTTAAGGTTTTGTTCAGATTACTGGCTTTTAAATAGCGTTTCTATGGATTAGTGTGTATATTTCATGTATTCAGACATAGACAATGGATTTTGGCTCATGTTTTGTTAATTGTCCTTAGATCTTGCCCTCTAGGAGATGAAGAAAAAGAGAAAGAATTACAAATATACACAGATATTCAAAAGTTAATTATTGTCTACAATTGGATAAATATGATTTATAGAATCATGTAATAGTTTGAGCTGGAAGGAACCTTTAAAGCTCATCTAGTTCCAACCCCTCTGCCCTGGGCAGGGACACCTTCCACTGGACCAGGTTGCTCAAAGCCCCATCCAGCCTGGCCTGCAAAACTTCCAGGGATGAGGCAGCCACAACTTCTCTGGGCAACCTGTTCCAGTGCTTCACCACCCTCAAAGTGAAGAATTTCTTCCTTATATCTAATCTAAATGTACCTTCTTTTAGCTTAAAGCCATTATCCCTTGTCCTGTCACAACAGGCTCTGCTGAAGAGTCTCTCCCCATCTTTCCTGTAGGCCCCCTTTAGGTACTGGAATGCCTCTACAAGATCTCCCTGGAGCCTTCCCTTCTCCAGGCTCAACAGCCATAGTTCTCTCAGGCTGTCCTCATAGGAGAGGTGCTCAAGCCCTCTGATCATCTTTGTGGCCTCCTCTGGACTCTCTCCAGCAGGTACACATCCTTCTTATCTTAGGGGCTCCCTTTTTTAAGAAAAGAAGATCTGATATGGCATATTCTCTTAGAATTAACCTTATCATCCAGGTGGCAACTTCAGAAACCTTAAAAGAAAAAAGGTTCTTCATCAATCTTTTCCGTTTTAGCCTCATGTGTATATAGCTCAATATAGGTTTTAATTGTTTATAACAGAAGCACTTGTTATTCTCTTCCATCACCACAGGACACAGATTAATCAGACCAAAGTTGGTTGGGAGTGGGAGGCAGTTAAGTACAGGATTCAGGAGAAAGCAAGGTTAGAGAAAGGACTTGTATTTTTATTAACAGCTGTATTTTATGTGTCTTTGCAACTCTTAATGTATTTGCAAGAATGCACCACTGCCCCAGGATTTGTTTGTCTAACTAAGCTATTAGAGGATTGGTTTTACTGTGGAAAGTTTCAGGCCTGGATATATGTAAAAGACTGTGTCAAATATTTGTCTCAACATTGTTGAAACATCAAACCACCACCCGAACAATGGCTTCCCGTTATCTTGCAAGCCAACTCCTGTTGTCCTGCGAACCTGAATGCAGAGCTGATTCTGAGAAATTTAGCCCTACCCCGGAATGCGCCCAGAGATGATAATGGCATGCATATCACTGCCAGGTGAGGGGTGGGGCTAGGAAAACCAGCTCTTGGAATACAATGAGTACACAAACATAAAAGGGGAATCCACATCGACGGAATACAAGTCGACGGAACCAACATCCACGGAACCGACATCGAGACATCGATGTTGGTTCCATCCAACCAATATCGGATGGAACGTTCCCCCATCGAGTGAACTGGACTGTCGGGATGCTGCAGCTCCGTGGTGGTAGCTATTGCAACTGAAACTCTTTTCTTTTCTCCCTCTTTCCTTTCTCTCTCTCTTTTCTCTTGCATTTGCAAACTTCTTGTTGGGTTAATAAAGTTACCTGGTGCTTGACTCTGTTTTGAGTCTTAATTCTGTTCCCGAGAATACAAACAAAACCACACTCCAGTGTGTGAGAGCTTGGGCTAGCCACCCCTACCCTCCCAGGCTCGCCTGAGGTCAGGTAGAACGCAAGGGGGCCTTCCTCTCATCTGAAACCGGAGCGTGACAATATAGCTCCTAATTTTTTAGACATCCCTGAATGTATGGTAAAACAGCGGTGTCTAACTCTGTCCTTTGTGAACAGTGAGCTTGTCCAATCTGCCTGTCTTTATCGTAATGCTAATCCCAGTTTGAGTTTGGCAAACCTTTGCTTATCTCAGCTTTTGGTCCAGCTTCTACCCTGCCGGGGGGCCTCTGTACAGCGACATAGATGGTTTGAGTGGAAGGGCAGCGCATTGCCTGGCACGCTCTCAGTTTTGTGTAAGTGGTCAGTAGGCAAGCAGCCAAACTCTGTGGGTCAGAGTTAAGGTATGTAAAGATTATAAACTATTAAATCTCTGCCTTCTGGTACCAGTGGAGAAATTTCCAGCCATAGGCTGCAGAGCAGGTGCAGATACAAGCCAATTTGAACAGCCCCTGCGGCTGATGCTTCAGCTCAAATGTTGTTGTAGTTCCCAGGGCTGCAATGAATCCTCTTGGATTTGCTGAGCTGTTGCCTGTTTTTCAGCCAGCTCTGATTATTAACTGGAACTGGCCAGAAGCCTCGAGAAACAGTGTATGAAATATGGGCTCACATCGAGGAGGGTTAGGAAGCAAGAATGGAAATGTATCTATTTCCTGATGGAAAGAAGGGGGAATACTTTGTTAGATTTGATTAGCCAACATCATGTGTTTATCCCACCATAGTTATATGTTGTTGAGGGAAAAAAAAAAAGGAATGTTTTTAATGGCTATTACAAATTAAGGCAATGTAAGAAGATACTGACTCCAAACCTCTTTAAACCCTTACAGACTACTATCTTATAATCGAATGTAGAAAAAAAAAAAGTTCTGCATAGTTATATTTTCTTTGTTGTATGTTTTATCTAGGTAGCAGTTTGCTTAGAAAAGCAGAACAGCTGGTGCTTTCTGCATGTTGATAAAGTTCTGTTTTGAGGTTGCGGTGTTTTTTTTGTCTGGTCTGTAGCTCACCGAAGGGCTTGTATTTCAGTGTAAGTCCAAGTCACAGTGACATAAACGTTACAAAATTGTCTATCAGACATCTGATATTATACCAGCTTTTGCAATGGAATTGCCAGATAATTAACAAGCTATCCTGTCATACATTCTTCTTAGAAGTAACCGGAAAGAATGATTCTCACTAAAACTGCAAAATAATTTCTGTAGTCTTATAAAACTATAAACTCAGATTTCCAGTTAGCAATTTTAAATATTTCAGAAATACCCTTTCTGTCCTGTCTTTACAAAATCCTTCTTAGGCTGGATAAAAGTGTATTTGTTGATGTGAAAAGGCAGTATGTGTTTATCTACAGGGCTGCTTCCAACCCAAGTCAGAGGAGTTTCTTAACTTTCTGTACTATAGGAATTAAATGAGGAGAGGGATATGATACATTTGGCTTAGTATTTGTTTTCCTTGAACTTCATACACTGTTACTGAGAATTATTTTTTTTTCTTACAGTGCAAATGGTGAGAAAGATGAGGAGCTACAACTGAAGCTTGTGAACTTTTTACTGGTAAATGAGCAACATATGTTGGACTCCCTCCAGCACCACTGTTCAAACTGCTTTTTATCAAGATATTTTCTGCTGGAGAGTATGAAGATGTTGATGAAATGTATTAAAACTGAGTGAACTTGAAGCGAATAGCAGAAATAAATGCTACTTGAGCTCTTTTTCCCCTTTTCTTTTTATTGTATTGCTTGATCCATGAGTTAGGAGCCGTCCTGAATTTTCTGTCAAGCTTGAAACTTGGTCTTAGTTACAGAAATGTCATGAAATATTGTTATATATTGGAGATAGCTAATTTGTCAGTTTATTTGATGGAACTCTTGCTTTGGAGTTTGTACCTCTCTCTTTTTTCTTTATTCTTTTCTGCTTTTGCAACTCTCCCATCTTCTTTATTTTAATGCTAACCTATTTAAAACTTCTTTTCCATTAGTGTAGTTTATCAAGCTTATGTCTAAAGGCAAATGAGAGAACAATGCTCTTCTAATGAAAAGGAGATCTTAATCTAAATTGATGCTATTAAATTGAAAGGATTATAGTTACATTAATAATTACACCTGGTATAATTCCATTATCTATCACCTCTAGCTATGACTGGCAAAATAGCAAGCTATGACATGACAAGTTCTGAAGCACCTAAATAACTGTGCTAAAAGGCTCCTGTAGGAACAGATCTGACTTTAACACAAGAGGAAAATGGCACCCAGAAAATAAATGAACGAAAAGTTAGTTCTACATACTAATTAATTAAAAAGCTTAATACTGAAACAGTTATACTGACCAAGTTTTTAGAATCCCTATTTCCTTAAAAAACAGTTATTAATAGTTATTGTAAGGCTAAAAGAACCCCATGGTAACTGTTGTACCTAAATGTGAGGGGAAATATTCCTTTGGTCAGGTTGGTGAACACTGATTTCTCAAGGGACGTATGTGGCAGTATATGCATGTTTTGTGTAAGTTGCCTACATCAGACAATATAAGTTTATTTATACAGTGATTATAGAAAACAGACTCATCCTATGCAGTTTGGATGTAGTTTTATTGCATTAAAGGTTATTTTCTGCAATAGGTAATATTCTTAAATAAGACTCATATTTCATCGATTTTGAGATATTCTTCTTGATAAGATGCTACACAAGGGGAATCAAAGTATTATTTATTTTTTGCTACCTAATTCTTAGATCCTGATGTACTGAGCTCAATAGGAGTAGCACATTAGTCAGTGGGACCCTTCTGGAATACAGTGCTACTCATTGTTAAGGCAGATGCCGCTAATTGGTTCCATGTGATGGACCTTGAAAAGCAGCTTACAATGGCTATGCAGAAAGAGATGATGAAGCTGGCAAATTCAGCCTTAACTTTGACATTTTAGTACATTAGTGAAGACTTAAGTACTAGTTTTTGACAAGCTACATTTAACATACAGATTTAAACACCTCCCCATTTTTCTACTGTGCAGTTAAGCTTGAAAACTGCTAGTATTTCAAGAATAATTCCTAGATTTTATGCATATTCTTATTTCAGTGTGAGGTCTGGGGTTCTTGACAATATCAGGTATTTTTTTGGTTTTTTTTTTTTAACCTGTACAGGTCATATATATATCTTTTAAAAAAATAACATTAGTCTATACAGATACACACAATTTAACAACTTAACTGTTTTTCAAATGATAAGGCTCTTCAAAATAATAATATATTTATGATATATTTAAATTCTGTAGTGATTTTCTTTCAAGATATGTTTGTAAAAACCAGAACATCTATGCTTGTGGGTCATTCTTTTTCTTTTCATCCTTTATTCTCTGGATTTCTTGCAACAGTAGTGCAGTTGAAATCCCTAAATCCATTCTTGCAATGCCCAGGGAAGTGAGTGAACCCAGAGACAGTGGAAGTGACAAGTAGAAAGGAACTGATTGTTCATCTGATGGATTTCTTGCATCTTGTGCATGGGTTGAAAGATCGGCAATAGCGGCACTCATACGAACCGTGCATTTGCACTGCTGCATCATGGCCTCTCTTTTGCTTCCTCTCTTCTAGTCACTCTGATCTCCGGCCCCGTAAGACTTCTGTGTAAATATGCAGTCAAGGAGTAAAACAAAGAGTAGCTAAAGCACTGTGTGCAAGCTAGGGTATTTACCACTTCTGCTAGTCGGTAACTGCCCAGATGCAACATAGCTTTATGATCCTTCCACTGAGTCCTCAAGCACTGGCACATTTTCTGTGGTGTGACACCAAAAACAAACAAACAAACAAATCAGTTTTTTCTTCCTTCTGTTTCAATAATTTTGAGTTAATGCTCATATTGGTAGTAAGAAAAACGTTTTAAAATGAAGCTAAGGCTTTCAAGGTGAGAGGCTTCCACTGAATAATTTTTTTCATGTTTCTGCCCACATGATGGCAGTATATGTTAATCCAAACCAAGAAAATAAATAAATAAAAATTCACAGCTTTTCAACAACAAAGTTCTGTTGCACTTTCCAAAACTCTGAGAAGCTATGAGAAGTTTCCAAACTCCCCCTTATTGTAAAAGCCCCCAAGACTTAAGAGGCAGTACAGCACTGCTTCATGCAAGAACCACACACAGCAGACTCTGAATGGGTATGGAATGGTCCTGTGTTATAAATAGAAGTGGTCAGTAAAGCTTTGTCGGTCATGCTTGGCTTAATCATTTGCAGTCAATAAAGTCATTGAAGTATAATTACCACTCCCTGGCATCAGTTTTGCAAGTGCAGAACTGGAGTTCAGAGGCTGCATGGGCAGCTAGATGCTGCGTGTTTAATTTGCGGTAAGAGTACAGAAAGATTAAACAGACAGACTATTGAGATACTAGCTGCAAAAAAAGTTTAGGCATTACTTAAGAAGAACTATGACCAGGAATAAAATCTATTGAATTTGTCAAGCTCTTCATCTATTTGTCAGTTGAAGCAAAGAAATTTGAGTGTGTGGGGGGGTCTGCATGTGTTTACTGGGTGGAATCAGAGAACATGCTGGTAGTCCTAGATGGAGGTTGTAATGTTAAAAAGAAAACCAAAACAAACACAAACAAACACCCCCTCCAAACAAAACCAAAATCAAACCCCTAAATCAAACCACTTCTTTTTCTGAGCTTTGGCAGGTGTGTAAGCATGTGCTATTTTTTTAAATTTTCTCTATACAGTAATTTAAAAGTTTAGTAGACTTAATTTTAAATCTCAAACTTTTTTGATGCCAAGATTGGGTAAGAAAAAGACAATAGCAGAACTTTGTGTTTTCTGCAGTAAAAACAGGGAACTAGGAACAGGTCTTTGGTTCAGCCCAAATGCATAAAGTAGGAGGCATCTGTGAAGCTCAGCAGGTGAGAGTTTCAGGTGAGTCTCACCTGTGACCAATTTCCCTGCTGGATCAGGTTACAGAACATGTGAGCACAGGCAGTTCTTTTTCTTCTTCTTTTTTTTTTTTTTTTTTTTTTTTTTTTTTCTTTTTTTGGCTAAGAAGAGAGGGCCAATCATTTCACTATGCAATATTTTGGTACTAAGATTATTGTAAAACCAAAAAGTGCTACTGTTACCCTCATTGTGAGTCTATGTTGCCTGAAGTTGAACAGCTGGGATATTCAGAAACTATCATGAAGGAAGGATACTAGCAATCTCTAGAGAGGTATGTTTGTTAAAAGGTAAGGATGGTATTACCAGATGCACTCTAGATTGCTGATCTATTCTTTTTCCAACAAGAAAAAATTTTTTTCATCAGTGAGAAAAAAATATATTAGGGAAGATTAATGATTCAAAACAAAGTTATCTTGGATGTCTCTAGAGAGAACCATCAGGGTTGCTCAGAGAGACCAGATTTGTACAGGCCTGACAGAGAAAGCTGTTGTGCTACCTAGAACTCCTGGGGAGGGGATGCAGCAGAGGGATGTGAATTGTATCAAGAAGGCACGTGGGCTGGATAGATCTGGGTACAAACCTGACACGAGCTCTGTCATTGCTATGTCTTCATCTGTGATTTGCAATTATGTGCTCTCCAAAATTATGAAAAACAGGTTCTCATGGTAGTTTTCTCTTCTGCAGTGTGGGAAGGTGTGCTCCACGGGGCTAGTTTATGAAAAAATTCATTTGTTCAGGGAATGTTTGTATTAATTATGCTGATATTGAAATCACTATCACCATCCCTGAAAATAAACTTCTGAAAGTATGTTTCTTGTTTTTATAGATTTTCTGATCAAGTATTTTATGCTTATATATTCTAAAATGTATATGAAAGTTTCCTTCTTACATAGAGGAAAACCATTGCATTTTGGAGAAACCCTATTGTTTTGAGGATTGGCTCTCTTAGCACCCTGATTTGCTCTTGTAAATTAACTTGGACATAAAATTGTGAACGTGAAGTCTATCGAAACTAGGGAAGCTTGGGGAAAGCTGAAACAGCTCATTTTGGAAACAATATGTTTGAAGGTAATTAAGAAGGCAGAATTAGCTTTGGTGCTAATATTTCCTAAATGCTTTAATGAAGACTGGAAGATCTGTTTATTGATATAACTTTCTAGTATGTAGGAGGCAGCACTACTAGAGAAAAAGCTTACGTCTTTGAGCACCTTTGTATCATTTCCATCAATGTAGTCTGATACCCAAGTCACAGTCTCGTTTCCTTGTAACATTTATTCAGGCTGAAGCATTCCTAAATTCTGAGCTCTAAGAGAGCTGTTTCTTCCTTTGTGCCAGATTGTATTTTGTTTTCTTTCTTATTTGTTTTCCTGTATATAAGCACTCTTATCATTAATAGTATTTAAGCAAGTGGATTTTGTGTTGCACCTAAAATAAGTTTTATCCTCTATCTCTCTGATAAACTGTATGATAAAATTCCTGATTTGTTATAACCCGCTGTAAGAAAATACAATTGGTGATTACTGGCTGGCCCGTGACTTTGATGGTGGGTTATAGAACCTTTTAACTGCAAACTGCTGTTTAAAATTCGATGTAGTAGACTGCAACCAAAGAGTAACTGGACTGTAACAATTCTGAGAGATTAGTTTGGTCTCCTTCCAGTCCCCAGTGGCTAAAATACTTGGCTATTGCTACAGTTGGCGGTAAAGGGTACCCTGGGGCTTTCTTCTTGCATCCACTGGGATCTCTTTTATATAGACTTCCCTCCCCCCACCCTCCGCAATTAGTTTAGCAAGCCAACAGGATGGGGTTTTTTGGACTAAGGAGTAACTTGGACATTGTTCTTTCTCCTGTCATCCAGTCCATGGGTGTGTCTTGAAAAGAGATTATTAATTGGCTGTTATTTTGCAGAAGGGATTCTTAGCTGCAGAAAGGCTTGCTTATGTAGTTCAGAGAGGCCTTGGGGCTTCTTTGACCTAGTTCCCTGTATAGATTAATGGGAGTACTTCTCTCAGGCTCAAAGAGTCCCTTTGTTTATAGTTTTCACTAACACAATGGAGAGATCTGACTTTTGGTGATCTTGGTATGAAGAAAATGACAGATCAGAGCATCCTCTTGCTCTCGGTGGTAAGACCTTTGGGATGGCAGTGCTCAATGCTGGAGATCATTGCACGAGTTTCGTTATAGTATCAACTAAATCTACTAAATATGGTGTAGAATAGCAGAATATCTAGAGCTCTAAAGCCTTCCCCCCCGTCCCCATGTCAATTCATATAACACAATAGTTATTCTAAGCAGCATTTTTCATATATATAATCTGATAACAGATCAACATGAGTTGTTTCTACTTCAGTGTTGCAGACACTGAGTTCAGTGTGGATCACAGAATACAGTATTACATCTAAATTTTATGATTTATAATATAATATGATTAAAAATTCTAGTGCACCTCACGTACAAAAAAAAAATCTCTTAACTCCTGGCTAAGTAGCAGCATTAAGACGATGTCTTCATTCTACTGGATGTGAATATTAGCTTTGTAAGTTTGTTTTAGTGGTGAGGTGAAGGCAGCTCAGAATAGAAAGTGTAGAGTAAAGCCAATTTTTAGTTCCACTGGTCCTGCTCCAGCCACTGACTCCTTAAAGTCTGCTCATCACTTGGAAGAGTCTGCCTTAGTGAAGAAAAGCTCATTACTGTGTTCTTAACTAGCTTAAATTGAACCCGCACTTGAACTCAAGTATCAATCTAACTGCAATTTCACAGAGAAGAACACAGCTAGCGCAGCTTCTCAAGCTGTGACAGACTAGACAGCCTATAGTATCCTTTTAGCCAGTAAAAAAAAGGACTGTATCCCTACAGCCTAATCACCAGTGTGATTAGCCACAACATAATGCACTACGCAAAATACCAACAGTCTGGTGGTTCCCCTAAACTTAGGCTGAACTAAAACTCTGTAAAACTGAAGAGTATGAAAGTTCTGCTGCACAGTCCATCAGTAGTTTCATTCAACTTTAAAGAATATTTTATTTTTTTTTTGTTGGTAAGAAACTGGAAGAATTGGGCCCAGTATATCAGACAGCATACTAAAGCTGATTAAACATGGTCTCATCAGAACTGCTCTTCCTGCTTTGGGGGAGAAGTCTTCCTGATGGATAAAGAAAACTTACTGCACTGCAGATGAGGATTAAAGAGAGAGAATTTGGGTTGTTTTCCACTAGACAAAAGCGCTTTTTGCTTAGTTAATACACAGGTCAACAAATAAGTTCAGTTAACTGTGTCCAGTTATGAAATAATAAAGTCTCAAACATTTGATATTGATGAAAAGCATCTTTATTCAATGATGATAATAGTGGAAAATCCTGACTCTTTCTACTTAGTTGTGCTGGCTCCAGAAATACTTCTTGGCCAAAGTGTCCAGTGTGTGACAAGAACATTAGCTGTCTTTATGGAAACAGTTAATATCTCCATGCAGAAATAACACTGCAAAACTCTGAAATAGTGGAAGCTCTTAGTCTGGCTAGATTAAAAACTGGTGTGCACTCAGGTAGAGTGTATAGCATTTTCTTACACAAAGCTTACCACTCTGTGTGTAACCTGGATTGCTGTGATAACAGCTATACTCATTTGTAGTTTCTTTATTATTTTTACCTTTGTAATGGCATCTTGGAAGTGACTTGCAAAACTGGCTCCCAACAAGTAAGGATCCCTTATAAAGAATAGCTGAGTGAATACAGAATGCACACAGTTTTCATTCCTCTACATTGCCCTGAGAATATAGTGTGGCAATGGTACTAGAATTTAAAAATCAACGTTTCTTAAATATTTTCTGCAAATATTAACCTGAATGGGAGTAGCTGCAAATGTTTGTGACAGGAAGTCACATTGAGGCTTAATGGAAGAGTATGCTTTCTGGGGTAGCTCTTCCAGAAGTTGTAGATAAGCAGTAGCTGGACTTGCTCAGGCCAAGTATGAAGCT
This sequence comes from Tetrax tetrax, assembly GCA_009806455.1. Lineage (NCBI taxonomy): Eukaryota > Metazoa > Chordata > Aves > Otidiformes > Otididae > Tetrax > Tetrax tetrax. The sequence goes on along the minus strand of WHYT01014847.1, from coordinate 190,927 downwards.
TCAAATCTACTCCACTGACATTCATAGAGTTGCAATGACGTAAATTTTTGTTTCCCTTTGGTATGAACTGGGAATACAGACCAACTCTAGGACACAAATGTCCTAAACAGCCAACATAGTTTTACTGCCAAGCAGCATTATTTTGTCATAAATATTTTTACGTCCTAAGTAGTTATTGTGAAGGGTATCATGGTCTTGACCACATTATGTCCTTTACTACCTTTTCCCCTTCGCTTTGGCACTTTTCAATATGACATGTTACACAACAGTCAAGTGTGATCCAAAAAAGTAGTTTAGAAATCTGCATTGTGGGTTTGTTTTTTTAGTGTTTAAATATTCCTCCTGGTGTGTGGAAAATCAATTATATTAAACATCAAGTATTTCAATTTTGTCAAATTGGACTGAGTATAACACAGAGAGTAAACCTTCATTATTTTGTCATATTGAATATAAAACTTTCAAAGCAAAACAATGTCACGTTACTCTTAGTGTTATTCAGATACCTAATCATCTATGATATGACTCTATCAAAAATGCAGTGCCTCATAGTTGTGATAAGACCTTTTTTTTACCTTCAGTAAGTCCTTGGACTCATGCTGCATGAAGTAATGTGATTAATTTTTCTCATGGAACAGATTTAACACAGAAGTTCATAAATTGTATGGCAATGTTGTGGGCCAGCCGATGTCCATTCTTTTAGTAGTGTAAATCTGGTACAATTTGACAGTCAAGGGTGCTATGTTGACTTATGCTAGCTGATTGTGTAATCTACAAACAAGAATTTAATTGGACTAAAACAGTTACATAGAATCTGAAGCAACAAGGTATATATTGCCCCCAGGTCAATAAGGAGTAGATTGGGACTGGTATGTGAGGGCATAACTTGGTGCACAGCCTTAATAACAGGGTCCTGTGGACAAAAAGAGTGCAAGCTCTCCGGTGGCGAGCTGGGACTGCAGTGGTGTTGATGTCTGGCAGTTTGTGTGTGTATAATAAAATATCCTCATCTTTTCATATAGCAGCACTGCATGAGAAGTTGTTCACTGAATTTACTTTTAAGTGTTTTGATTTCACTGTGAAATGCTCCCACACACAGTTTTACGGGAATGTCTGTCTTCCAGCTAGGCAGAGTAGTAACTAAAGAATTCCCCTCTCCCATTACTCCTGCCCAGTGGGGGAGGACAGCATATATACAGCAGGATCTTTTTTATGTTGATCTGTAGGTGGAAGTGCCCCGCAGCCAGATACTAGCTCTGTGAGGAAACTTGAGCAATAAAAATATTTTATGCTTTTACCCACTCCATTATTCAACAAAGATATTTCTGCAGGTGTGAAGTGGCTTCTCCAGCAATGCTTCCTTCAGAGATAGAGTAATACAGGAGATGTTTGGTACTGTGAAAAGAAAGGGTCAGACGGCTTAGGCCGTCTTTTCAGATTTGATAAATTTTCTGTGCTAGTTTGTGGTGGTACATGACCTTACTGTTGTTTCTCCTGTTTCCAGATAACAGGATACTTGCAGATTATAAATATTGGAGTTCTGGCTCTGAGAGTGGTAGCACCATTGAATTTGGGGCTCTCGCTTTGAAAATGGAGTCATAGAATCATCATAGAATGGTCTGGGTTGGAAAGGACCTTAAAGATCATCCAGTTACAACCGCCTGCCATGGGCAGGGACACCTTCCACTACACCAGGTCACTCAAAGCCCCATCCAGCCTGGCCTTAAATGCTTCCAGGGATGGGGCAGACACAACTTCTCTGGGCAACCTCTTCCAGTGCCTCACCACTCTCACAGTTAAGAATTTCTTCCTTATATCTAGTCTAAATCTACACTCTTTCAATCTAAAGCCATTACCCCTTGTCCTATCACTACATGCCCTTGGCAAAAGTCCCTCCTCAGTTTTCTTGTAGGCCTCTTTAGGGTATCGGAAGGCTGCTATAAGGTCTCCCAGGAGCCTTCTCTTCTCCAGGCTGAACAGCCTCAACTCTCTCAGCCTCTCTTCATAGGAGAGGTGCTCCAGCCTTCTGATCATCTTTGTGGCCTCCTCTAGACTCACTGCAACAGGTCCATGTCCTCCTTCTGTTGGGGGCTCCAGAGCTGGATGCAGTACTGCAAGTGGGGTCTCATGAGAGCAGAGTAGAGGGGCAGAATCCCCTCCCTTGACACGCTTCTTGTGATGCAGCCCAGGATGTGATTGGCTTTCTAGGTTGCCAGCGCACATTGCTGGCTCATGTTGAGCTTCTCATCCACCAGCACTCCCAAGTCCTTCTCCTCAGGGCTGCTCTCAATCCATTCTCTGTCCAGCCTGAATTAGTGCCTGGGATTTGCCCCAACCCATGTACAGGACCTTGCACTTGGCCTGGTTAAACTTCATGAGATTTGCATGGTCCCACCTCTCCAGCCTGTCAAGGTCCCTCTGGATCCTCTGGTCCCTTCCCTCCAGCATGTTGACTACACCAGCTTGGTGTTGTCGTAGTTCAGCCCCGATCGGGACCAGGCTACGCAGTCTCTCTCCCGCTCCCCCCACCCTCCGAAAGAATAGGGGGAGAAATATAAGAAAAACAGCTCGAGGTTTGAGATAAAGACGGGGAGGAATCCTTAAAGTTACCGTCACGGGCAAAACAGACTCGACTTGGGGAAAAACTATTCATTTATTACTAAAACTAGCAGGAGAATGAGACAGGGAACAAGATAACCTTTCCCCCCCACCCCTCCCTCTTCCCGGGCTTAACATTATCTCTACTACCTTCCCGTCCCAAGCGGCACGGGGTGGGGAAAGGGAATGGGGGTCGCGGTCAGTTCATCACGCGTTGTTTCATGCTGCTGCTTCATCGTCGGGGGAAGGACTCCTCACATTCCTCCCCTGCTCCTTCGTGGGGTCCCTCCCACGGGCCACAGTCCTTCATGAAACTGCTCCGGCGTGAGTCATCTCTTCCACGGGGTGCAGTCCCTCTAGAACAGCTGCCCCAGCGGGCCCTCCACGGGCCACAGCCTCCTTCAGGCCTCCACCTGCTCCAGCGTGGGCTCCTCCACGGGCTGCAGGCGAATCTCTGCCCCTCTGTGGACCTCCATGGGCTGCAGGGGGACAACCTGCTCCACCATGGTCATCACCACAGGCTGCAGGGGAATCTTGGCCAGGAGCCACATTACTCCTCCCCCTCCTTCTTCACTGACCCCTGCGCCTGCAGCCATTCCTCACAACAGGCTGGCAGACGCCTCTCAGGATCCTTTTTACATCTTATTCTCTTCTCATCTCCTCTCCACTTCTTGCAGCCAGGCCAGGCCCGAGTTGGGCCCAGTCGGCTGCCCAGCGGGAGGCCAGAGGGTGAGGCCTGCGAGGCCTGCAAGGCCCACAAGGCTCGCGCCTCCCCCTCTCTGCCCCCGCTCAGCTGGCTTCACATCTTCTCTCCTTTTTTTTTTTTCTGTTTTTCCCCTTCTTAAATACGTTATCGCAGAGGCGTTATCACGGGACATTCTGCTACCAATTGGCTTGGCCTATTGGCCCTAGGCCCGGCCAAGTCCACTGAACAAAGGGGAGCGACTTCTAGCAGTTTCCTACAGAAGCTACCACCTTAGGCCCCCCCTCACTAAACAAAACCAGAACAGGTGTCATTGGCAAACTTGCTTGAGTGCACTCTATCCCACTGTCCATGACACTGACAAAGATGTTAAACAGGACCACTCCCAATACCTAGCCCTGAGGAGCACCAGTCATCAGTGATCTCCAGTTGTATATCAAGCTGTTGACTGCAACTCGTTGAGTGTGACCATCCAGCCAATTCCTTATCCACTGAATGGTCCATCCATCATACTCATGTCTCTCCAGTTTAGGGATGAGGATGTTGTATATGACAGTGTCAAATGATTTGCTCAAATCCACATGGATGACATCAGTTGCTCTTCCTTTATCCACCAATGCTTTAACCGTGTTATAGAACGCCACCAAATTAGTCAGGCACAATTTGTCCTTAGTGAAGGCTGTCAGCAATCACCTCCTTATTTTCCATAGTTTCAAGGAGGATCTACTCCATGATTGTGCCAGGTACAGAAGTGAGACTGACCAGCCTGTAGTTCTCTGGGTCTTCCTTTTTTCCCTTTTTAAAAATGGAGGTTATGTTACCCATTTTCAGTCATCAGGAACCTTACCAGAGTGCGACAAGTTCTCAAATATGATGGACAGTGGCTTAGCAACTAAATCTGCTGATTCCCTCAAGACCCATGGATGCATCTCATCAGGTCCCATGGACTTCTGCACCTTCGGTTCCTTCGATGGTCTCAAACCTGCTTTTCTCCTACAGCGGATGGTTCTTCACTCTCCCAGTCCCTGCTTTTACCTCCTGCAACTTGAGCAGTGTGGCTAGAGCACTTCCAGTGAAGACTGAGGCAAAAAAGTCCTTGACTACATCAGCCTTCTCCATGTCCCAGGTAACTGGGTCTCCTGTTTCCTTTTGGCCCACATTTTCCTTAGTCTTCCATTTATCCCTGGCATACCTAAAGAAGCTTTTCTTGTCCTTCATGTCACTGGCCAGATTTAATTCTGTCAGGGGTTTAGCTTTCATAACCTTATTGCTGGCTGCTTGGACAATTTATCTGTATTCATCCCAGGCTACCTGTCCTTGCTTCCACCCTGTAGACTTTCTTTTTGTGTTTGAATTGGTCCATGAGCTCCTTGATCATTCATGCATGCATCCTGGTGTTTTTGCCTGACTTCTTCTTTGTTGGGATGCTCCTCCTGAGCTTGGACGAGATGATCTTATCCAGCTTTCGTGGGCCCCTCTGTCCTGCAGGGCTTTATCCCATGGTAGTCTACCAAGTAGACCCTGAAGAGGCCGAAGTCTGCTCTCCTGAAGTCCAGGGTAGTGGGCTTACTGTGCACCCTCCCCATTGTCCTAAGGATCTTGAGCTCCACCATTTCATGGTCAGCACCCAAAGCTGCCCTTGAGCTTCACATTCCCCACCAGCCCCTTCTTGTTGATGAGAGCAAGGTTCAGCATAGCACCTCTCCTTAGTGACTCCTCTATCCCTTGGAGAAGGAAGTTGTCATCAACCCATTCCAGAAACCTCCTGGATTGTTTGTGCCCTGCTGTGTTGTTCCTTTAACAGATATCGGTGTCCCCTGTGAAGACCAGGGCTTGTGACCATTAAGCTTCTCCTATTTGTCTATAGAGAGCCTCATCCACTCAGTCTTAGCAGACCCTCACTGTCTCTGAAAAAATTTTATATAGTGATGTTACAAAACTATGGAATATAAACAGTCAAACAATTTTTTACTTGAAATAATGCTCTGGAGATGTCCAAGGTCTACCTAGTATCTTATTTGAGATGTTAGTCAAGTAATAACTTTATTTCTGATAGTCAACTGGAGTGAAATTCAGTCCTATACAGAAACAAGTCCCTCTGATTATGAACAGGACTACACAGTGCTAGTTTAAGTGGTTCATGGACTTACTAGTGAGACAGGGTTTAGGAGTGGATGATGTCAGTTTATCTCTGTCAAAAGAGAAAAATTGTAAGGCATAAACTCTGTCTACCTCTGTATTAAAACATGCAGAAATCTGCCTTTGAAGTGGGGAAGATGCCAAGCTGGCTTAAACCTGATCCTCTCAAACCCACACCTTACCCTTGATATCCAAACTGTCCTATTAATCTCACCATTTTAAAGAAAGAATTTTTTTTTCATGCAGCCATATGCTTAGTGCACAGTCATAACTACTTCTCAATTTTCTGCACTGACTGCAGGATAGTAAAAAACCCCTCTGTGTAAATGAGTCAGTCTTGGAGAACTTGTTTAGTTATTGACCCTCTTATGCCTAGATTTGTTCCCTTTTAATCACCTCTAGCAGTAACAATATTTCACCACAGACACATGCATTCCATGCTTTAAGCACCTGAACCAGTGCTGAAATGCTTATTTCTAGCAAAGCTTAAAAGTGGCATGATGTTCAAAAGTTCTTGGGGTGCCTACTGTTTGTTGAATAGCCACAGATTATAAAGTCTGTTCTTCTCAAGCAGCAGAACACTCCTCTGAACTGCTACTTACAGAAGGCTATGCTTGACTGGGGAAGGGGAAGAAGGAGAAATCAGCGGTTTTCTGTGCCTTAACCTTTTTTTTGACCAGGAATGGTGTCCTATACCGACTGCAGTCAATAAATACCAATGAGGCATGTCAATCAGCTTGCCTTTGATTGCACAGACTGTCCACTAGCCAGATGTTAATGGAGCAATGCTATGCACAGCCCAGGCTCTATCATCGTCATTGAAAAGCAAGATTGCCTGGCTTACCCAGGGAACCTCTTGACAGATGCAGCATGGTGTTTCTGCAACTTCATATATTTGCTTTTAAAAAGGCGGAGCTGTCAGCTTGATATTTTTTACTTTTTTTGCTGTTGTTTTGTTTTTCCCCTGGAACACACTAAAACAGTTCATAAAATAAACAAAATGAGACTCTCTCTGAGTTTCTTTCCCTTGCTTTTTCCTCTGTCCCAACTGCCTGTTTCATGAAACATGTATGCAAGAAGAATTGTGGTCTTCACCATTCCTGTTTTTTTTTTTTTTTCTATCAACCTACGTGCCTAGAAGAAAGTGGAGCTATCTCACCATTTCTTCTTAAAAATGCTATGTGGGATGTCCTATGTCTGCTGCTACTGGAGTGGTTATAGATTCCCACTTGCTTAAAGAATTTTTGTGTTGCTCTCTGTGGCTTGTCACCTAGCCCAAAGGCATTAGTAGGAAACAAAGTCTGAGCTCCCTTTCGCTAGCTATGTGGCCTGAGGAGCCATTTACAGCCGTGCAGTGTGCCTGGCAGATGCCGCCAAACATAGGATGACGAGATCTAGTGATTCATCGGTTGTCTAAATGTTATGTAGGTGGAGAAACAGTGACATGAGGGACAAAGCTCTAAGACAGTGGATTTCTGGAACAAAAACATTTCATCAAAAACTAGCCTGCCTTTTGTGCTAAGACCTGGCATGATTGCTGTAGGCAGCCTATGTAACAGAGACAGTCTTCAGCCACCTGCGTGGTGTAGGCAACCAAAAGGAATTCACAAAGAAAGGCTGCCTGAACAGAAGAAGCAGAAAATGTAGCTGTTTATACCGTCATGCAGACGAAGTAAAACATTTAGTACATGGCTGCTGATGTATGACAAATTTGAAATGCTTTATGTTTGGACTGCATGTTTAAATGAAAAAAATACCTACCACTTCACATTATTTTAATTCCTCCTTTCTTTAAAATAATTCATCTTGCTAATTATATAGTCTTTAAATGATTAATATTTTAATTATCTAGTTTTATAATCTTACTAAAGTTTGGATGATACTAATCTTTTCTTTGGTGCTTATTCTAGAACTTGTCAAATCAAGAACTATGCCTTTAAAAGTTCTCAACAGTAACATTCCTCAATAAAAAAATTTCTATGTAGAACACAAACAACTGGAATGCTAATAAAATCTTTTCTGCGTGTTAAGGCACTTGAATAAAATTAACCAAGGCCAAGTGCAAGGTCCTGTACATGGGTTGGGGCAATCCCAGGCACAAATTCAGCCTGGACAGAGAATCAATTGAGAGCAGCCCTGAGGAGAAGGACTTGGGAGTGCTGGTGGATGAGAAGCTCAACATGAGCCAGCAATGTGTGCTGGCAGCCCGGGAAACCAACCATATCCTGGGTCGCACCAAAAGATATGTGGCCAGCAGGTCGAGGGAGGTGATTCTGCCCCTCTACTCTGCTTTCATGAGACCCCACTTGCAGTACTGCATCCAGCTCTGGAGCCCCCAACATAAGGAGGACATGGACCTGTTGCAGTGAGTCCAGAAGAGGCCAGGCCACAAAGATGATCAGAGGGCTGGAGCACCTCTCCTATGAAGAGAGGCTGAGAGAGTTGAGGCTGTTAAGCCTGGAGAAGAGAAGGCTCCTGGGAGACCTTATAGCAGCCTTCCGGTACCCTAAAGAGGCCTACAAGAAAACTGAGGGGGGACTTTTGCCAAGGGCATGTAGTGATAGGACAAGGGGTAATGGCTTTAAATTGAAAGAGTGTAGATTTAGATTAGATATAAGGAAGAAATTCTTAACTGTGAGAGTGGTGAGGCACTGGAAGAGGTTGCCCAGAGAAGTTGTGTCTGCCCCATCCCTGGAAGCATTTAAGGCCAGGCTGGATGGAGCTTTGAGTGACCTTGTATAGTGGAATGTGCCCCTGCCCATGGCAGGCAGTTGTAACTGGATGATCTTTAAGGTCCCTTCCTATCCAGACTATTCTTTCTTTCTATGATTATTTTTTTTCTAACTGGAAATTATTTCTAAATGCTTCCTTTCTGCTAGAGTTGACTGAAATATAAAGGCAAGTTTGTGGTTTAGTTTTTAGCAGAATTTAAATAAAAAGATTTGCTTATCCTCATATGAAATTGAGATATAACACACAGAGAAAGTGTGTAAAGGCATTGGCAACAATCTATAACTTCTTCCAGGAGAAAGAGAATGTGATGCATATTGTTTTAACTTCCCTGAGTTCAAAAGAACCCCAAACCTAAAATGAACAGATAATTTAACATGCTGTACTTCATGTTACCATTTTAACTTGTATTCTTTCCAGTCCCCTGATCCTCCCCCCTCCAGCAGGAGAATCTGGTCTCGTTACTTTTGGCTAGAGTGTTATTTACTTTTCCATGTTTATTTTAATATAAACATTTCCTGAAAAGGTGAAGAGTCTTTCACATATTTTTAGTGCTTCTAATCACTGACTGAGATGTGACAATGCGGAAATTAAGACTTGAGATTTAATTACAACAGTCTTACTGAGCTCTGGGTCATAAATTGTACACTGCTATTGTGACTTCTGTATTTATTTTCCACTCACAAAGTGTTATCTTGGGGAATTTGGCTGTCTGCAGAATAAGTACTGTTACATGGAGGTAGTACGAATGTTTTTACTCCCATTCTTTTAGATGCTCATGTAATTCTCTTGAATGTTGACTGATCTTTTCCCCTGGCTAATGAGAGGTACCACACTGTTGTTAAGTCTTCCACCAAAACGCTTGATTCTTGAGACACTTATCCCTATTACACTAATATTTTACCAGTTTACTACCTTGTATGTGCCTTAAATCTCTTAAGAAACCTGCCACTTAGCCAAGCTTGAGGATTTCTGCCTATCTCAAACTTAATCCTGGCCTCTGCTAGCATAAATTCTTGTCCTAGACCTGTGGCCTTTTCAGAACTGTGATATAAATCTAGCTCTTAATCACTACATTTCACAATTTATCTCTATTCCCATCCTAAACTGTACAGTCTAGTAAACTAGGAACTTCTATCTGCATGAGACATTATCCAAATCCCAAGTGATTCACAACCTTCATCCTAATCTCTTGGCACTTCTAAAATATGTTTGCAGCTGTGTCTGAGCTGAACTTTCATTCTAAGTATTTCCTTATTATCCTTGCTTATCTTGTGGGCCTGAGTAGTAAGCATTGTCATTGGCCATGCATTTTGATTTTTGTTGATTTTAAGCTTCCAGACTCGAGGTCTAACCCTAAAAACCTGCATCAATTTTACCCTTCAATTTCCTTTAAAGTCCCTGTATGATGAAATAATTACTTCACTTTGGGGATCAAGCTGCTTTATGCTCTAACTCTAAATCAGCCTGAAATCTGGTTTCAACATCTCCAAATGCCAGATTATACCATGAATCGTGTTCTGTTTCTACTACCTGTCTAAGCTGCCCAGTGCCTCCAAGCAACTTGGTGCTCCTCACAGCCTGTGCTCTCCTAAACAGTAAATCTTATCCATGCTCCTTGCCTGTGTCTATATCGTGTCTTAACCCTCTTGTCTACTGCACATGGTCTTTGCAGTGATTCGAAAGGCTTTGCTACAAACGCAACCCTGCCCTTTCCTCCAATTTTAACTTCTGATGGTACCAACTTTTCCTCTTTAAGACCTCTAAATTTAAAGTAAGGATTACAAGGTAAATCTAACTTGTACTAGATATACAGTTGTATTCTGGTTCACGTATCTCTCACTGCAGATTTTCTAGGCCCTTATACATCTTCAGTACATCATATTCTGAATTTCAGCTGCCTTGAAGCTGAGCCAGTGCTCTAAACCTTCCATCAAGCTTAATCATCAATCATTAATTTTCATCTTTACCACCTCTTCTTTCAGACTTTCTTGCTCTAAGCAAGCGGACGAGTGTTCAGCTATATATAAACCATGATGTTAAAGCTCAGTGTTAGTCCTTGGACTTTTACCTAAATCATATGTGTAACATGAACATTTAAAGAAAAAAAATGATCTATTGCTCAAAGGAGGCCATTACAAAATACTTAAGGCAGAAAAAGTATTATGAAAGAGAATTATAGACCCAAATCAAGACGTACAAAAATGCTTAATACTTTTCCAGTTACTTAATCTCTTAAATTACACAACCAAAACATACATTATAGGATAATGCTGGACTTAAAATTGGCTTGAAGTGCTGAAGTCTAACTTTGAAACAGAATGGGCGTTTTTGCCAAAATTCTTCTTGGTAAACTTTCAGAATTTATCCAGCTCTACTAATATCCTTCTGTTATCTGTTGGGTTGTTAATTTGTTCAATATTCTTTTGTTATCTTTGATCTGTTGAAACAGATAAATTATTTCCATGAGTATTAGTTAAGATTTTAAACACTGGTTTAAAAGGCTTTATCCCTCAGACTGAGTTGCTGTTTCTCTTTGTGTAGAAGGCTGTGAATAATTATGAGTCATTTGAATCTTCAAAGAAAGACTTACATGGTACAAAAGTAATATGCAACACTTTGACACAGAATGAAATTAATTTGTAAAGAAACATGGATTTGTAAAGAAGCATGGAGTAATCAGATTTTTTTTTTTTATTGGTTGTATTTTTTTCTGCTTGGAGGAATAACACTACTGCTCTCTTATTGCTGAAGTTCTAAATTAGCTCTTCTGTGCTTTCTGAAGCAGCATATAATTTATTTTTATTAACATTTTTGCCTTTGGGGTTTCTGAGCCTGGGCTCTATGGAAGATGACAACTAAAAGGCAGTTCCCAACTTGGAAGTTCTGAAGACAACTTCATGGTCAAGAGTACATCAGTCTCTTCCTTTGGCAAAAGAATTCAGCTTCTCTTCTGCATAACAGGTATCATACTCCCCAAACTTAGAGCACAATCTGTGTTTAAAAATATATTTAATAACAAGTCCTCAGATAATTGATTATGAGTTGAAATTATTTGAAAGCAGATCCTCTAGGCATTTCAGTGAGTCACCTCTTACACTCTTGAGGGACTGAGGAGGTTCTTGGATAGAGGGGGCAGTTGTTTTCGCTAGAAAGAATAATATTTAGGGTTAGGTGGTTTCCATTTGCATGAAGAGAACTATTTTTTGGATCCAAACATTAAGTAGCCAGCCACTAAGCTCTTGATGATTTCAGTGTTGAACATTGCTTATTTAAGATTGAGTTTGGGGTTATTTTGTATTTGAGTTTTGTTTTGTTTTCTTTTTTTTTCTTTCCTCCAAACAAATAAAATATATTGTATGTGTTATTTAAATAACCACATCCATTATTTAAAAATTTATTCTTCTTAATTCCAAATTTACATGCTATGAGTTAGGACAGAAAAGTCTTACTTCAGCAGCAAACTTGAAGATTATCTTCTCTGACATACTGTTAAAATTATTACTGTGTCCCTTTAACCTGTGAAAAGAGAAGCTTAGGTTGTCCTTAGACAAGGTGGACAGTTTCTTGCTTTGTTCCTTGAAGGAACAAGGAGAAACTGGTTCAAGGAAAGATGGCTGCAATTTATGATAGCAAGGGGAAGCTGAGGGGAGAAGTTTAATGCACAGGAGATGTGTATAGAAATGCAAATTGATAGCATCAATGACTGTCAGCAAGCTCAAGGAATGGGAGAGACATAGGCAGAGATGTTGGCTGGATGGGAGTGAAGAAAGGTAGAGGATGTAGGAAAGGAAGTAATGAAGAGAAATCAAGATTTGTGAGAAGCTTGCAAAATTATAAATGGTGGAAAACCCATGTAATCCTGGAAGAGGATACCTTACAGAAGAATGAGATTTGGTAAAATATATGTATTTGTGTTGAACTGTTCTTTTGCAACTAAAGGCATTTGAGGAGTTAAAAGGGGAGAGACATCTGTGTTTGAAAAAATTTAAAAAAAATTTTTTTTTAATCTGTTTCTGTGGTGTTGCCCAGCAAAGAATCCAACTTTATTATTTTTCTGAAGTATGTCTTTCTCTGGATTATAAAGAGTTGAGACTCTTGGGACTCTAAAACAGGGAATGCTTTTCATCTCCAGTGTTCTAAAATATCTGAGCAAAAAGTTGTCCTCAATTACATGAATCTGTGTATACTTGCATCTCTCTTGCCTGCCCTCCGATGATTCACTATACTTCTCCTGTTTTTACCCCTTGCAAATCCATAACAAAGTTGGTAGTGTTTATATCTCACAGCTGCTAGCTCTGTTTCTCTCTCAGCTCTAAATTAAGCAGCCAATCTAGAAAACACCTTCTCCTCCCCCTTGTTTTCCCCTCTGCCTCCCTTGGCAGGGAACTGTTGCTAGGTTTTTTTTTTTTCCTCTTGATCCCTAGGCACCTTCCCAGTTTGCCACTTTTTCTGTAAGCAAAGAAACAGTCTCTTTTATCTTGTTTGCCTTTTATCTGTTCTCAGTTCTCTAAGTTATGATGTAGAAGAAAAAATAGGCAACACCTAAATTCACATTTAGGTGAAAGATCAGACATTACCTGTGCTAGCAGTCCATCTTCTATACAAGCTCACGTGACAGTATGAGGGTACAGCCTCCAGGGCTGTTGCTGGGAGGGCTGTCATTAATTAAATCAAATAGTTGTTACAGGAATGTCTTTGCTGGAAGAGTGATGGTTCCTTCATTTGTTAACAAGCATTTGAAAAACGAACAGAAAAGTCTTTAGTGGTTAAAAAGCCCTACCTGGGGTACTTCTCGTATACAACCATAAATTCTTGAATGCAGCCCTGACAAACAGAAGAGTATTCTATGATAGTACAACTCTATAAAAGGATGCAGTTAATTAAAATTATTTTAATGTAGTAATGGACCTGCATTAAAAGGACTCAATCCTGTTGTGCTGCAAACATCAGTAAACTTCAGTGAAAAAGTGGGGGTTCTCACTCTTTGCAGGGTCAGTCATTCAGCTCCTCTGCTGGAAGCCCAGAAGTTGGGGACTTGAAAGTTTCTGTTTCTGCTTGGGATTAAAACATTAAAATTCCTCTTTTTGCTCTCTTCCATGTTTTCTCCAACCAGCTCAACAAATTGTTCCCTAAGGCTTAATTAACACTAACAGAACAACTGCCTTTGCTGTGTAAGGAAGCCATCCAGAGCAGTTACAACCGCCCCTACTTGAAACAAAATCTTTCTACCATCCCATGCAATTGTGCATATTGCCCTCCTACTCTGAAGCACACCTGGATACATATATCAAGCACACAAGTCAAACACTGTCTTGTACATCTAATAAAGAACCACTACTGGTACTTGTTTATTTCAATGTATGATTTTCTTTAAACATTCACTGATCCTGGAACTTCTACAATGATCTTGAAGGATTTTAAATGTTTCCCATACCCTTTAATTTTAGCAAATAATTCTGCCTCGCTAACCTGCTATTAACAGTGGCTTAATCACTAGGTCTATGGTTGCAGTATGCGAAGAGCTAAGACTGGAAATAGTGAAACAGCATCAAAACAGGAAAACAAGTTACTCAGAGCAAAGGCATTTCATTAAATAAACCAAGGAAAATATTTGGAAGACTTTCTTGTGATCAAAAATTAGGAATGCTGCATTGTTTTGTCAACTGAAAGATGCACAGAATCACCCAACACAAGTTACTTTGTCTTTCATCAATTTTAATGCAGCTTCTAGCTGTAAAACTCTACCAGCATACAGATGAAGGTGTCTGGACATATTGGTATGCTAAATCATAAGCTGCCTATTCCCATTCTGCATCATTTGGTTAAACCTAAGGTTCCAGAACAACTTGCAGAAAGTGAACTACATTTGAAATTTGTTGCTGTTTGGATACTTTGATTGAGTTCTTCCTTGTTTGTTTGAATCAGTTAATAAATGTCCCAGTAGCTGTGGTTGGAAAATGTTGCTGAAAAGAACATTTGTTCAATTATTAGTTGTTTTGCACCAGTTCTATCTGTTAAGTAACCATCGGTGAAGAATGAATACACAGTCCTTCATTTTTTTGTTTTGTTTTTAAACTTTAACCTTTCTAGAAACTTCATGAAAAATAACAATAATATAGGATGCTTCTTCTTTTAATAGCAAAATAATTTTCTAACTCCCAATAATGGAGTGTTAGTAACATTGCCTCAGATAAGACTTTCAATCCGAAAGATCACTGATAAATTTTACCTTTCCTAGTTAGAAATTAACAGATACAAAAAAGAGAAGATCCTATTGACCGAATCTCTACAGGTTTCGCTGCAAAATGTGATGAGTTACGTGATGCGAATGCATGTCTGGTAAAGAATCTAAACATACAGATTCCTAATTTTAATGTTACTGTTATCAGTATATGGATGACTTGCCTGATTACTGTGAAGGACTCTTTAAGAGAAAATTAGTGCAGACTATCTTTGATTCTTTCATTCATTCTGTTTGTACTGGTCTTCTTGGGTTTAAGATTAAATCAGGTTCTTAAAATACATAGAATCATAGAATAGTTTGGGTTGGAAGGGACCTTTAAAGGTCATCTAGGCCAATCCCCCTCTGCAAGGAGCAGGGACATCTCCAACCAGAACAGGTTGCTCAGAGCCCTGTCCAACCTGGCCTTGAATGTTTCCATGGATGGGGCATCCACCACCTCTCCGGGCAACCTGTTTTCAGTGTTCTGCTCTTAATTGATTTTAATCTAAGGCCCACTGACTTCAACTGATTTTGGGCCAGGTTAAAACACATAAAGTATTTCTCTATATTTTAAATTAACCTTAAATCAGAATCTGTATTTTAGGTCATATTTTCATAATCAGCACTCGATAAATTTTGACAATGATAGTCTCCTGTGAAAATTTATTGGAAACCTTCATTTTTGTTAATCGATACTATGAATGTGTTTAAGTTTTTCTGTTCTTTTCTCTGCCTGATTTGTGAAATAAATATCTGGTTTTGCCAAAAGTAAGATCAGGGTTTTTTTTTGTGAAGAAGCAACTACATACTGACTTCAGAACAGTCTGGATAGATTGATGTCTTGTCACACACATGTTCTGACAGCCATCTTCCAAATTCAGCTGACTTTGCTGGGAAGAGGTTTGAGCAATAATGGACAGTTATGCTTTTGAAAGTTGAGGAAAAAAACAGAGAGATTTGAAGCCTTAAGAAAGCAATAGTAGATAGTGTATAGACCTTCAAATGGACCATGTATCATAACGTTTTTGAAAGACTTAAGCGTGACACAAAAAAAACTGAGTGTTAAATCAGAACCATCACTTAACAGATATTTTTTCCAGCTTTTTTTTTCTTAATGCTGTAGGTGTTACTATCAGCTAATTATGTGCCAAGGATAAGTGTTTATCTGAACTAATGAATATGAAGAACCTGAAGAATGGTAATTTTAATTTAGCCTAAAGGCACCTAATGATCAAAATATCAGCAGCTTGTATAACTCTTGACACTGTACAAAAGCAAACAAACAAAAAATCCCAGCATCTCCCATACACTCCACCCCACCCCCACTTAACAAAATGAACAAAAAGCCCCCGGTGACTCATAATGCTTATCGCTAATTTTAGGCTCTGGTTTTGGTGTTGTCCATATATGGTCCTTTTTTTTCTTTTCTTCCGTTCAGGAACCAATGTACAAGCTGCTGTCTGCAAGTGGCCTCAGTACTGCTTGAAAATTCTTTTTTTCTTTATTTGATTTTCGTAAGTTGGCAGTGAGGGTAAGTCACCAAAAGTAGAATTAATCCTTTGAGTGCATGCTATCTCTAAGGAAGGAAAAGATTTTTAACACAAAGATCATATATGTGCACCTATAATGTCATGTTGAGTTCATTAATTTGACTAGTCTGTACTTAAATAAGTGACTGGGAGCACATATCTGTTATACCAACAGATCATGCATTCTATTTTATTGTTTCAATGCTAACGTACCAAAGACCTAAGGTAAAAAAATTCCATCTTTGTCCATAAGTCAATAGCAGATTTTTCTGGATGCTTCCACATTTTACAGTGTTATCTAAAGCACTTCTCTCACATGACAGTGCTGAAACCTCACCAGTTGCTTTAGGTTTTCAAGCTGAGGAACAGCCATAGGAGCCTGAGCAGTTTCAGTGTCATCTCAGCATAGCTCATCTGCTCATCCCTTCCAGCATCTGTGGACTTTGAACCTGAGGCTTGACATCCTATTTCCTCCATTTTACATGCCCACTTATTACTATAGATGGAGAAATTCAGTTGCTAGTAGAAAAGGGACTTTGCTTAGATGGTTAAAGTAATTTTCATGGGGCAATATTAGAGTTAGTCTGAGTCTGGTATATTTTGGAAGGGAACCGTAAGGCCAAACCACAGACCCCTATAGGCCGTTGTAATGCTTAATTGAAACAGACTGCAAGTCTACTCTTCTGTTAAGGCATCTTGCTGCTAAGCTGCTGTTTCAAAAATAATGAGTTAAATGAGCTCACAAATGAGGTCTGCCAACAAATTGTGCATGTCAGGTCTCTGTCCTTCTTTACCAGATCACCGTGCAGAATTTGGTCTCTTTTTTTCAGTAGTCCAGCTTTGTGGTTCTTTATTAAAACTGGTATTTTTTTTTCTCTTTGTCTTGAAAGCTCCCTAAAAGATTAAATTAAATTGTGTACTATACCTGAAAAAAAAAAAAAAAAGTAAGGCAATATACTCCCAAATCCTGGAATAATACTCTAGCTTTCACATTTTGCTGTGTTCTTTGTGGCCATGTTCCTGCTTTGCTCATACTGGAGGTGTTTATTGTGTTTGGGGAGGAAAAAAATAGGATCTGTTGGTAAAGACATCATGATTTATGTCAGTGGGTAGCATTTGGGCAAGCATGAGTCTTTATTTTTAAGTTAGCTTTGAACCAAATGTTGCCTGCTTCAGATTGAAAATGGTAAAATGATAGCTTTCCTGATCTGCTGATCATGGCTGGTAATGTCAGGAGTGACTTGTGTCTGCTTCTCTGCTGTTTAGCTTTCTTTGAAAATATAGTTAGACTGTTATTTTTAAACTGGAGCTCCACGTATCTGCTAGTTTTTCAGTGCAGGTTAGTGGTAGGGTAGGTAGAAGGGTGGTCAGCAAAATGAAGAGACAATCTGCTTTCAAAACGTAGCAGAGACTGGAAAGCTAAGAATATCAGCACAAGAGCTTGCGTCTACCTTAACTATTCTAGGAGGCTATATGTGCAAATTGCTAGCCCCTAAAGAGTTAAAAGTGTTTGTTTCACAGGAAATTGGAAGAAATTTATGTGCGCAAGTGAAACTGAAAGGTCGAATGTGTGACTCATATCTATTGACAGATGGAATGAGCATAACATAAGAAGACAGTGACTAGAAAACAAGCAGGTTGTGTGAAAGTATTTTTAGAGACTAATTTCTACCCAGCTGTGTCTTCTATGAATGGAAGAAGTTTGTCAAAGTTACCTAGAAGTTGCCTAATACCTACCTAGTGAAAATTAATTACATTGATATGATTTAAGTAGATACTTCATCCCTTGGGATGAAAACAGAGTTAATACTTTTTAAGAGCTCTACCTGAGATTTAAAAAAAAAGTAAGAAAAAAATAATTAAGAGAACATGTAAGTTCCTAGTAGTGCTCCTAAACTATTACATACCCACTTACTTTACCTCAGTTCCCCTTTTGACTCCCACTTCTGTGCTCTCTTCCCCTCTCAACCTATCCCTTCTTCGGCTTAAAATATCAGAACATACCCAACTTGCTTGTTATATAATAATGACTCATACTTTCATTGGCTTAAACTTTACCCAGTCTTTCTTCATGTCTTTTCATGCTCTTTAAATTGAGATTTAGCCTCTTCAGTCTTGGGTACTACATTGTGTGGTTTTTAGTAAGTTCCTCTGATGAAACTTGAAAAAAAATGATGCTGAAACTAAGTATATAAAATTTATTTAGGAATATGAGGGTAAAGAGTTAGCAATGTTTTATATGATACATCTATTTTGCTGGACAAACAAAGAAGCATAACATATAGAAACCCACAATGCTGTATGGTATCCAATAACCATAAATTCTTTGGCAAAAATTGACCCAAAATATAGATACGAGCCACACAGTAAAGTACATATGACTGCTTACTTGCCTGTTACCTGGCAGATGAACTTGGTTATATAATGCAATATAACACATCTATTATTTGCCTTACATATTTTGTAGACTGTAGGGTTAAATTCTGAGACAATAAACTTGAAACGTAACAATTGCAATTTCTTCTGTTGTTGCCCTGATATATCTTGTGGCCACATGATCACAGTCAAATATATGATGTCTATCTGAAAAACTACATGTTCCATTAATGAGTGAAAACCTTCTAGCACAAGGGAGTATGCTACTTTCTGAGCCTCTGCTCCCATCAGGTGAAAGGATGAGAGGCAGAACTCATATCTCCATGAACCCCACAGAGCATTGGGGAGAGGGTAGGAGCATTTTGCCCAGCTTGTGAAGCTCACTTTCCCTCACTTCAGGCTGTTTGGCTTATTTTCATTTATTTATTTATTTATTTTAATTTAAAGGCATCTCTACTTCCTAGGCTATTAAATACTTTCCCTTGCATCCTGACTGTGAGCTGGGCTCCAGCTCCTAGACCACCTCCTCCATAGCTGGGTGGAAGAGTGCAAATGCCATGTACTGCAAGCTGATTAATTTTGTTAAGGAGTGGGAAATGGAAAAGAGGAGAGAAAACCATTCATTTATCCCAAACTGGGCTATTTCAGCAATGTCAAAATCTGGATTTCTTTCTTGGTTATGTTTTGTTCTGGGATCTCTACAGACATAAGCTACTGCTAGCGCGTTGTGTGCTGTTTATTAAGGTTCTCGCGTGAGCTAGCAGGACAAGTGTAGCCTATTGGAATAAGGAAAACATCTGATGTTCTGTTTTACAAGAAATGATATCTGCAGTGAGTTAAATCTACAAACTCACTGGCATGGTAAATCACTGGGTGTAAGTAGTAAAGGTATGGATAAATCCTTTGATTAGTAAGGCATGTTGCTGAAATTAATATTTTCACTGCACAATTCTGTTACAGAATTATAACTTGTTCATTACAGTGGGCAGCAGGGCGCAATAGTAAAAATGCGGATATTGCAAGAGCAGGATATCTTTTTTTGAGCTAAGCATATGCATATAGTGTATTCCATTGTCTATAATCCTTTCTCATCCAGCACACATACTATTAGTCTACTCCCCTTCCTGGAGCTAATCCAAATACTAGCAGCATCATTTCCTGCCTAGAATGGAAAACTCCAGGGGAGATTAAAAAAGTCTATTGCAAATCATCCTATAACATTGCTACAGGAATTATGTATTAGTGGAAATCTTTGATATTAAAATAAAGTATTGAATGATAAAAATTAAATGATGGAACTCATGGGGCAAATCTTATAATTCTGACTCTAGTGGAAATACAATAGCAAGTATATGAATGAAAATGTCTCTTTTCAAGCACTGCCTGTCATAGTCTCTATTTGTTTTAACTTATTGTTCTCCCAGCACTAAAAAAAAAAAAAGAAAAAAAAAGAAAGATTTTTCTACCTCTTCACTTGCATTCTTAAAAATAGTGTATTCTTGGATTTCCTTGAAAAAAAAATCTGTAGGAGAATAATGTTTCATATTACAAATATAAATTGAGACCTAAAATCCCATGTACAATTAAAACTTACTTTAAATAAAAGCAGAAGCTGGCAGATTACTATGAATTTAAAGAGTAGTGGGTGCCTAAGATCTTTTTTAAGATGAAGGGAATGTTCCAACTGCTACCATTAGATGGTAGAATACATACCCTAACCTCATACCTCGAGAGTGGATGAGTTGTCCAGTGTGGACCCCAGAGAGCGGTCCAATATTTGATGTAAATCAATGCTATTCCTCTACTGTAGGGACATTTATGCTGATTTGTGCCATTGATGGGAGGGAGGTTATTAGTGCTAGCACACTTCATTTCCCTCCACAGTTGTGTAATCATTAATGCTGCATACAGATCTTTTCTGTGACCCACCAAGGCTTTCACAGTTCTCTCTGTTTTGAAATCTTGTCTGCATGAAGTATTGTGAAATTTAAAATTCTCCATTTGTTTTAATTTCACTGAGTAGTAAATGACTCTGCAAAACTCTTGAAGTGGGTTTTGGCATCATGGCAAAATGGCAGAGCCCCACAGTCGATGGAAAAGTTGCAGGTCATTAATGAGTAGTTTTTACACATTACTAAAGTACAAAATATTTCTTAAATGAACAAGAAAAAATGCAATTATGACTTTGCAGATCTCTAAGTTTAAGAGAATCTATGGCTGGGAGAAAATCTTGGCTATTTGTTCAGCACTAAATTCACTCCAAACCTATTTCACGTTTGCTTTAGATTCTCATTCTCTTCACTTTTGCAAAATTTAGAAAACTGTTCTTGATACTAGTTTCTATACTTCTAATAGGCCATTAATATCTATGTCAGAGGACATTCTGACCTAAACTAAAACCATCACTAATAAGGTGATTAGAAATGAAATGTATCACTGTATAACTACAGGACCTAATCTGCAACATTTTTTATGTTCTGATTCTGTTTTTACTGAGGCCAGTGGCCATACTTACTGGATACTTTGGGATTGTATCTTATTTTGAAAACCAGACCTTATGTGGATATGATTGTGCAATTCATGCATGTATCTCTGAGTTGAAAAGCAAATAAAAATGTTATTTGGAGAGGAATAAAAATATTAGGTGAAAAGCTTTATGTAGCACCAAATCCAATGAAATCCTGAACTTGGGTCCATGTCTCTATTGTGGCGTGACCATTGAAATGCAAAAGGAAAAAACTGAAGTGAACAAAGTTAACTTCCATCCAAACAGGATTAAATCTAATAACCAGAAAGAAGTAGACATAGGTTCATACATCCGTATGCATGACTGCTGATAAAGTTGGCCATCTTGCAATAGTCATCCCTCAGATCTTGTAGAATTCTACTTTCCTCTTTTCACCTTGGCAGTCTGATGTATTAAATTGTTAAATAAGAGTTTTTACTCCTCTAGATAAAAGTCGAACAGTAGTCTTGCACACATGCCAGGAAAGGTACACAGAATTACAGGTTTTGGAAACAGTAGAAATATTGTAATTAAATCTTAATAGATACTCTCACTTTGTACAATGACTTGTCTTCAGTATTCCGTTATAGGTATTGAACACTTCACAATCAGAGTATGATTACACAGGTAACATGAGCTCCCACATATTCCTTTGGGAATTTTTAAACTGCTGCAGCTCTTATGAATGTTTAAAAAAAAAAAAAAAAAAAGAAAGAAAGAAAGAAAACATTTTCTTGAAAGGCTGTGCAGAGAAATTGATGGAATTTGTATCCAGTTAATGGGGTAGCTAGGCATGCTTGCGTACATTGGCACATAGCTGTATGTAAAGGTGGCTTGCTACTTAGAGAAAGATCACTGGTGCATAGGTCATATGCCTACAAGTGAAATTGTGTTGATTCTTTTTTCCCCTTGCTCATCAAAGAAGATTGTACAATGCGTGGATGGACATCATTACACTGAAGATTTTTCTGTGTCTAATTAGTTTATTTATGCTTTTCTGAGGGCTTACCAGCTGTTGGTGTAGGAGTAGCACTGCATGTTAATAATATTTCTCTTTTAACCTCTGTTGCTGCCTTCTGCATGTTTTCTTAGCTGTACTCACAACAGTATTGTTGGTGATTGTGTTGGGCAGTGAGGCGGGAGAGAGAAGAGCCTTCAGGTACCCATGCACCTGACACTAAGCTGTAACAAATTTGAATTTACATGGTGTTAAGGGGACTCTCATGAGTTTGTTCAGGAACACCTGTTGTGACTCTAATGTATTTGTCAGAATAGTAACTGCTATCCCTTTGTGCTTTGTAGGTCCACTGAATTACAAAATAAAATAAAAATCTGTTTGTCAGAAGACCTCCCCGGATGTGTTGGCTTAGTAAGTCAGTTTGATATTGTTTTTGTTTGGTAGGCTGGAATTTACACACCATATATCACAGGACATTGAGAGAAGGATACCCTGAATAAGTATTAGGAGGTGAGGGGAAGCAGCGAGGACGGCAGGTGTCTCACTACGATCTCCATCTACGGTGTTGGTTCTGTTATCAGAGATATTTCAGTTCTAGATCTATTTCCATTCCTTGTCCGTAGCCCTTTATTTTACAACAATAATTTTACTCTCTTTCCTGCAGCAGGAAGGATGATTTGAACAAGGCCAAGTAGAAGATTTGTAAGGGCCTTACTTAGGAACATTGCAATAAGAGTTGAGAGAAGGAGTCTTCCTCAAAGGAGCAATTCAAAATGTTAGTTTTTCCACTAGAAATACTTCGTAGTTATGTTTTCATTCTCCTAGTTATCCCCGACATTTTTGTTCTTTTCACAGAGTTTGTTTTGCCCTTAAAAGGGGGTAGGGAGTGGGGGGTGGGGCATATAAACATTCACAAGGAAAACTTTTAGTGCTTACGGTATCACTCAGTATGCTTTGGATGTGTTGATCTCTTCAACTTCATAGTAGCTTCCATTGACACACGACTGGCATGCACTTTGCATCTTGGGAAAAAATGGCAAAACTGTTACTAGTATCAATGGGAGCTGAATTTATTCCAAAGCTGTCCTACCATAACTGATGATGCCTTGATAGATAAATGATGTGGTGGGTTGACCTTGATTGGATGCCAGGTGCCCACAAAGCCACTCTTATCACTCTCCCTTGCAGTGGGCCTGGGATGAGAAAATATGATGAAAGGCTCGTGGGTCAGGATAAAAACAGGGAGATCACTCAGCCTTTACTATCATAGGCAAAACAGACTTGACCTGGAGAATCTGACGTAATTTATTGACAATCAAATTAGAGTAACATAGCAAGAAGTAAGAACAAATATTAAACCACCTTCCCCCCACCCCTTCCTTCTTCCCAGGCTCAACTTCACTCCTGATTTCTCTACCTCCTCCCCACCAAGTGGCACATGGGGGACAGGGAATGGGGGTTGTGGTCAGTTCATCACATGTTGTCTTTACCAGTTCTTCCTCTTCACACGCTTCCTCTGCTCCGGTGTGGGGTCCCACCCATGGGAGACAGTCCTTCACAATCTTCTCCAACACGGGTCCTTCCCATAAGCTACAGTTCTTCACAAACTGCTCCAGCGTGGGTCCTTTCCATGGAGTGCAATCCTTCAGGAATGGATTGCTCCAGCATAGATTCCCCACGGGGTCACAGGATCCTGCCGGGATCCTGCTCCAGCACAGGCTGTCTATAGGGTCACAGCTTCCTTCAGGGTACATCCACCTGCTCTGGCAGGGTACATCCACCTGTTCTGGCATGGGCTGCAGTTGGATGTCTGCTCCAGTACCTGGAGCATCTCTTCCCCCTCCTTCATTGACCTTGGTGTCTGCAGGGCTGTTTCTCTCATATATTCACACTCTTCTTTTCAGCTGCTGTTATGCAGCCGATTTTTCCCCTTCTTAATTAAATATGTTATTACAGAGATGCTAACACCATTGCTGATGGGCTCGGCTTTGGCCAGCATTGAGTCCATCTTGGATCTGGCTGGCATTTGCTCTGTCAGGCACGGGGTAAGCTTCTGGCATCTTCTCACAAAAGCCACCCCTGTAGCCCCTCTGCTACCAAAACCTTGCCATGCAAACCCAACACAAAGATCATTTTAATTATCGGAGTATTTCCAAATATCCAACAGAAGGGGAAGTAACTAACAGGCCATAGTACCGTGAATGCAGTGTTCAGAACCAGTAATAATTGCTGTCATCATGTACACAAAAATACTTATCCTGTACTATCCTCATAGTAGTTACTTCATGCTTCAACACCTTTTAGACAGAAAAAGATGTGTGAAATAGCTTAAAGGGTTTCCTTCTTGTCGCAGTTTAGAACATATCTGAGGGAAGCAAGAAACAATAGCAGAAAATGATGGGATGTAAACATTGTTGTGCTTTATGATCCTGCTGAAAGGTTCAGATCTAGCTGGTAGTAGGCTGATTGTGTTACTATACGACCTGACCACAGAAATGCGTAACTACTAGTCTGCTAGATCATAGTTGTGTAGGGCTCTGCATTGTACCAGTTTGAATTGGTGTTTCTGAGAGCTCATGAATTAGTAGCTGGTGAAAAAAAAGGGAGTTATTTCACATACTCATAAAAGAGAGAGAGGGTTCAAATGGTTTTTCAGATGAATGGAAATGGCGGAGCCAGGAATTTGATCTTAAGATTTTCATAATTGCTTTATTCTGCTGGGCCATTCTCAGATAAAGATGCATTGAATTTATAATCATCCAGAAAAAGCCATTGCATACTTTCTGTGAAGATAAGTAATAATTTGGAAATTGGAAGAATTAGGTTGATAGAGTCTAGCAGCTTGTAAACAGAGGGGCAAACCCCTTCTCCTGTACTTTTACACACCTGCTATTTCAGACCTGCTTGCCTGCCTTCCACCTCTCACTTTGGGAACACTCCCTTTTCCCACCTTCCCTCAGAGGCCAAGCATCTCTGCTCTGCCATGCTCTAGAGTAGCGGCAGAAAGATGAGTCATTCCTGACTATAGCCAGAGATGGTTTTCTTTCCAGGAAAGGAACAATTTTCCTGTTAACAGCAATTCTTGGTGTGTTATTTTTTTCATATCAGTCATTGCATCAGTTTCCCATCTTCACTGAGCTGACACCTGCAAGTTTAGCTTCAGCATGCAGTACAAGACATCTCACCTACAACTCATAGCTGACCAACGATCTTTCTTATCTTTAGTAGCTGCAGTGTCCAAGGCTCCTCTGAAAAATCTCTCCGACTTCATCTGTTGAGCTGTAGCACGTTTTTCAGTGACTCTGCCTTGAAAAACAATTGTCATGATGCAACCTAAGGCTTTTAATGGGTGGTAGCAAGAAATAGCAATGACTTTTGAGAACGATATGGAGAAAGGCTGAAAAGAAAACCATTGGAGTCCATGTGACTGGGTTCTGTACTATGAAAAACCAGGAAATCCGGGCACACACATGCCATATTCACTGAACACAGCTGAAATAATAACTCACAGGTTATTAATCTGTGATCTGGAGCCTGCCTTTACTTTCAGTAAAATACCTTGAAATAAATTAATTCTGAAATCACTGTGTGCTATCTGAATGAAAACAGATATCAGTGGTTTCTTAAAACATCAAAAATCCCTTAGTTATGACCATAAGCGTGCTGCTTGCCTATTAATTCTGTATGTCTGCTATTGTTTTTTTCCTTACTGTTTATTTTAAGTGAACATATTCATTTAACTGAAAATGCCAACTGACTAATGTGTAACTGCATGGAGAAATACAAAAATTGATCATTCTGTTAGAGGAATGATTTATTCTTTGTGCATAAATTCTAATGTTCAAGCGCAACTAAGAAATAAACATAACTTATTGCTGATAATTATGAGAGTTTCAGAGATCCAGAGCTTGTCAGAAAATCAACTGTCTTCTAGATATTAATGAAAACCAAAAAATATAATTGTGCATTTATTAATAGACCATACACAGAGTCTGAAACTAAGTGGTTTGGAAAAGTACTGCATTGTTTATAGTAATAAGTGCAAAGAAACACCAGAGGAAACATCCCTGTGGCTTAATCAATGATCAGCACATGAACATAAGTCAAAGATTGTTTAAAATTGTTCCAAATGAGGAATAACTGACGTCAAGAGCTTGCTTGACTTCTTACCAGCTTCACACTCTGGTTGCCTGCAGTGACAGAAGTACTAATAGAACGCTTACAGACAGTCTTTCACAAAGTAGTTTAGGTTGGTTTTTTTTCATTTATCTGCACTTTACTTATTTTATTTACAGGACAGCCACAGATACTTAGAGGGCAGAACTCTGATACACTTGTCAGTCTATTGTTAGCATCAACAGATAACAAAGCCAGGAACAAGTAATTGTTTATTCTTATGGAATTGCACTTACACACTGCAAGCCACAAATGATCTTTGGTCAGTAACAGTGGGTTTTGTGTTAGTAGAATGACACAGGTGTAGGGCCAAATTCACTGTGCTCCCACAGCCAAAAACATTCTGCAAATTTCCTTCTGCCTCTCAGTTTTTCAGGGGAGGAAAAGTTGAAGTAGGGTGGAAAAGGGATTCTCAGAGCAAAGACAGAATCATAGAATTGTTAGGGTTGGAAAGGACCTTCAAAGGTCATCTAGTCCAACCCCCCTGCAAGGAGCAGGGACATCTCCAACCAGATCAGGTTGCTCAGAGCCTCATCCTTTGCATAGGTCCTGCGTAGATGCTGTAACATGCCCCAAACCTTAGCTGCCTGGTGACTGCTCTAAATCACATTGGGTAAGGATATTCCTGAGAACTGCAAAATCAGTATTAATTTCTGGATGCATTGTTGTACTCTAACCTTTTGTGGACACATTAATTTTAGCTCTGGGTCAGGAAACAGTTTATATAATGAAATTTTTCTGACTACTTCTAATCATGTGACTAAACATCCCTGATGTTAAAGACTGTCTTGTCACTGTTTTCCAGAGATCCTAAAAGCCAGTCTGAAGTCCATCTTCTTTGTGCACAATAGGGAAGGAACTTGTCTTGAGGGAAAAATAAATGTGACATGTCTGTGACTGTTTAAAAGTATTGTTTATGCAAGACTCATGTAGTTTTCCATTGAAGCTATTAAATGGAAATGGAACGCATTTAGAGAAACTAATCTGAGAAAAGGAAGAGTGGATTTTATCACTTGTGAAAAGGGTGGAAGTGTAATCGGTTTTGTTCCAACAGCTGGTCTATTTTCAAGACTGATTTTTCCTGTTAGCGATGTGGAAGCCCAGGGCAGAGCATGAGGTCACAGTACTGCAAAGACGAAAAGCTGGGCTGTAAGGGAAAAACAAATATTTTCTCATACTACATGAACAGATTTTTTTTCCATACTGCCTGTTATTTGGCGTTTAGGAGAGGAGAACAAAAAAAGATTCTTCCTCCTGTGCCGGAAGCTTGTTGTATGTGACCCTGGAAGTCACCTAATCCTTCTGCCCTTAAGTTTTCCACTCTTTTTCAATTTCTGCCATTTTCAGCCCTCATATTTCCTTTTTGTTTCAACTAAAGCAGGATTCCAAAGGACAACAGCCTCGTTCACTGTACAGATGTAATACATACCCTGAAAACTGCTTATTCTATGTCAGGAACATAGCAGAGTCATCTGAAAAATAGCTTATGACCAAGCTTAGGTAGTTTTTGGTTTTGTTTTTTTTTCTTTTAGTGCAGTCACCTGTTACTTCAGCAGGGTTAAAAATTGCTTCGAAAATGTTAAACATAAATAGATAGGGCTGCCTGGACTATATTCTTCCAAAAATATTGAACACATGGAAGAATAATATGCTCCAAAAGCATGTTCTGGATAGTTCAAGTGAACTTCTTCTATGTCCCAGATTCAAAGTGGAGCAGTATTGGGAAAAATCAGCTGGCATTTGGGCCTGCAGGGGCATTAGATGAGTAAACACTGGGAAAAAAAAACTGCACACAAGATTTGTAGTTTACTTCATTTTATTTTTGTTATGTCAGCCTTTATCATTGCATAAAGCAAGAACCATAGCTGAGAGCAGACTAACTACAGCTACAAATCCTGCCAGCTAGAAACATTTCATCAAATTATCAAATGAATGTACTGTTTTCCAGCGTTCCAACTGTAGATGTTCTGGTAGGTCCACCACACACATCCATTTTGTTTTGTTGGAATGGAGCTGAATCTGTTGCTTAGTTTCTCCAGTGTTTGAATGTCTCCAAAATGAGTTTTCCATTTGTCCTTTGGTCTTCATTCTTTCCATTGTATTAGAGATAGAGAAGTGTCTTAACTTCTTCAGCTTGTGACCTGGATAATAGGCCTGGCAAGATTTTTAAGTATATTTGTAAAGGTTTTGTAGGGGACTGTTTTTTGGGTTTGCTTGGGGTTTTTTTTTGAGACGAAGTGATAGGATGCATCTCTTAAACAGATAAAATGCCACTGGCTGGCATTCCCAGTTAGACATACCTAAAATTAAACTGTATCCTAGGCACAGAACTGTACCTATTAAAATGAAATAGAGGTGGCTTCCTTGTTTTACAGTGTGACACTCAAGCGTTCATAATGATCAGTAACCCCTTGGAAGTAGTGACGTTCACAGGTTTTTGCTCCCCCTAAGGACTCAAGCTTCTGTGCCTATTAGTCGCTATAGTTTGTTTTAATGTTTAATAGAAAACACTCTGCAGAGAGGAAGACTGAACAGAGTTATGTGAATATTCTCCATGGAACAAACCAGAATTCTTTTTTATTTACCTGTATGAGGGGGAATATGTGAAAGGTTCTCTTTTTTTTTTTTTTTTTTCCACCAGAAGGCCATGTGGTTGTAAAATGGCCCTGAAACTTTATTTCTAGAGAAATGTAGGCATCTGGAGCCTGTCTATGAAGGCAGACTGTGGAGAAAGCTAGTGGAAACGAGTTCTCACATTTTTCAGCACGGATTAGATAGGATTGCAATCATCCTGACAGCTATGTCTCCTGCCTTCCTTAGGCAAGGCAGAGCTGAATGCTCTAAGAAGACATTTGATTTGTTTGTTTCCATGTCCATTGCAATAGGAAAAAAAAATTCAATGTGTTTTTTCTTTACAGCTGCCTGATAAAATCACAAGATCCATATTTTCGTGATAGTATAAACATTTACATAAACTCTATATTTAGTACATAGCACCATGGAAGTGCGTGTAACAGCTGGAGAGGTCTGTATGTATCTATTTTGCTGTAAGATGATGGTGTCAGAACTTAGCCCATGATTGTAGATGAGGTTTGAATTATAAAAATATCACTGGAGTGCTGCGATACTTACTGTGTGTCTGGGAATCCACATGTACACTGTTATACTCATTGGTCAAAATTTTGCATTTATTTGGAACAACGAGTTTAAAGTACGAAACTTTCTAGCCGAGTTATCCATGTGTAACTTGCCAACAGTGAAAACTGCAAGCTTGACTTTTGTTGACCAATATTTTTTGGGTTTTTTTATTGGTTTAACGATAATGCTATGCAACTTCTTTGTCTGGGGACATCATGTGTGCTGGAATCACAAGGGCACCCTGAAATCATACAAATAGAACTTTTCTACAGGTATTTGGACAAAGTGTCACTTTTTTTTTCCTGCATATAGGTTAATTGATTCTTGAAAATTTGTTCTATTTGCTAGTGTAGGCTTCTTCTTCCAAAACTGTATTTGAATATAAATTTAATTTAAAAAATAGTTCAAAGTAATGCCTACATTGTATGAAGTTTATCCATAATGAATTGCTTGATAAGGTAAGTCCTACAGAAACAGATTGAATATTCACAGTACTAAGAACAATACTTGATATTAGAATATTTATTTTTGTAGTGTACCTTCATTTTTCCATTTTACAAAAGGGGGATAAGGTCAAGTGGGGAAAAAAAGAGGAAGAGTGCAGAGTATATTTCCAAAAGCAGACTTCATAGGGGTTTTCTCACTGTGATATGAATTGCAAGACTCTCAAAAATTTCTTTGTGCTAATTTCTCTTAACAATGTTTCTACATTGAGCCATAAGGGGTTTGGTTATGGTTTTAGAGCAAGCTGATGTCAGAGCTGAGAACTGATTTCTTATTCCTTGAGTTTCAGGTCTATTTCTTCCTTTAAATCTTTGTTTAAATGATTTTTGTTATCCACTTTTGGGCACAACAATAGCATATAAGCAAGAATCTTCATAGTGCTTGAAGAAAACAGAGCTTACAAGGGTGCTGGATCCTGGAAGAGTTTCTATGGTGAGAGCGTGTCTTTCCTATGTCATCCTCTGCACAATACCCACCCACTATATCCCTGCAAACACTTCAGCCTGTGTGACAAATGAATTATTAAAAGTGAAATCTGGCCCCACGGATATCAGACAAAACTCCCTCTGGCTTTGGTGGGAGCAACACGTATCACTCTGTGACATGTAAACACACAGATGCAGTGCCAGTACCGAAAAGAGAGTGGACCTGGGTGCAAAGATTTGTTTGCTTTATAAAATATGCCTGCAACCAGTTACTGTCACTGTTGCTAGAGACATCTGTTTTTAACTTTTCAGCTTTCTTCTAACACATGAAAATCAAACACTCAATCTTGTGATCTCTGTATTACTAAAAGTCTTTAACATTCCAAAATAAAAAGGAGAAGTTACGTAGGCATCGTTTATGATTTAGCCAAATAACACACAGATGCAGGGAAACGGATTTATTAGCAGTCTGTCTCACACTGCATGTTGCTTGGGTTAGGGGAGTTAACAGCAAAGATGGTGTAATCTTACAAGCTGACTAGGGAAAATTACAGAATCCCTTCTGAATAAACAACATTAGAAATGCATTTTTTTTCCATATACTCTTTTGTCCTTACTGAAAAGATTTATGTTAATCAAAACCTTGGAGATTAAATAATTAAACCTGTAGATAACCACAATATTTTATTGTTAATTAGTCATAGAGAGGTGCCATTTTCATAGGATGAAGAGTCCCTAAATTTAGCTGTGGAATATTACATTGATCACACACAAAAAAACATCATTGATTCTCTGGGGAAGGGTTGGACGTCAGTATGTGCGTTTTGGCTCAGACCACCTTTCACCTATTAAAGGGGGTTCCAGTAGATTTTTATCCTTGCTGCACATAGCAACAAAATGTGATTTGCCATCCTTAACCCTTTGAACATTTTCAGCATCTTAGCAGGATGATTCCTGCTTACACGGTTACCTTGCTTCCATGCCCTGTATTGTATCTGAAATCTTTATATCAAAAGTGCTGCATTTTTATCCTCTGCTGCTCTGACAATTTTTTTAATGTACGGTATACAGGTTTAAATATTTAATATGCACTGAAGCCATTACAGCATGGTTGTAAAAAAACCCCTGTAATACTACATCTTCCTACTATGACACTTATTCCTTTCTTTAAATGACTTGTAGCATTTGTAAATAAAACTGTAAAATTAAACCCTGACATTATGCAAAATACTGTGTTTTACTTCACCTGTTTAAGTTAACCAAAAACAGTGAATCGAACTAAAATATGGTGCAGGATATTTTTATTGCTGTGTATATCTTTGCCATTATTCAGTATGATAATTCTCAGATCTTTTTTTCAGAAATCACTAATTAAGTGTAACAGGCGTGCATCCAGACATTCCTAAATTTTAATCTTCATGTTTGTTAATGAGTTGATCAAATATTACACTGAATGTAGAAAAAATAAGGGACTCATTTAAAATACAAATATATAATTCGTTTAATTGTCCAGCTGATAAATTATGTCCACATATTATGATTGTTCTTGCAAACACTTAGGGATGTGTACATGCAAATGGTGGAAAATATCCATGTGCATACATGCAATTAGATATTCTATACACATAATGAGATACACATAATGATTTTCATAAGCATGCATAAAATTGCATTTTCAGAATCCTTTTGAATCTAGACACAAGTCTTGCTTAAAAAGAAAAAACAGAAGCTAGTTATATTTAAAACCATTAATGATATATAATCAAATTTGATAGAAGAAATATGCAGATAAATCAACATCCGATACCACTGTCACCTGACTGTAGCACCAGCCTTTCCTAGGATCTGAAATGATGGAAGAGCTTCTTTCCTTCCCGTCCTCTCTTTTTGCTGATGGGAAATTCCTGGCAGCTGAAGTGCCTAATATTTGACCTGCTTTAAAATGTATTGCATGATTTTGCAGAGTCAAGGAGCTTCCAGTAGTTCAGATAAGCTTTCAGCAAGGATCTAAACATCCTGCTGCTTAGCTGAAGTGATGTTTTGATGTTGAATACCACTTAATTTTGCTTCATTCTTCTCCATCTTAAAAAGCGTCTACATTAACTCAGCATTATTTATTGAAAGAAAAATGTAAGTGAAAAATTGTCATTTGAGAGAAGCATTTATTTTTCCACACATCAGTGGTATAAGCACAGTGCTGTGTTTCCGAAGAGTGAGGGCCAGCAAGAGTTCTCTCTGCTTCATTCTGCACAACAGGAATTTGTTGGATTTAGCTGACAGTTTTATTTTCCAAATCCTTGGACTCATAAAGGCTGGGAAGACCACAGAGACAGATTGCTCAGGCACTGAAGAGAAAGAATGTCTTGTGCTATTTAGCAGCAACCTCTCTGCCTGCTTTTGTGAGAGAGAGAAAAACAGAAAGAATGAACATATGCAAGAAATGCTCGACGTGGTGCTTAGCATACAGTTGGCAGGCAGTTGAGGTACTTCATTGTTACCAGGTGGATAAATGCAAGTGGATCTGCAGAGGAAAACAGCTAGTGGTGAGGATCTGACATCATTATGCCTGTGCTGGAGTGGTTTTTCTCCACCCTAGCTCCAGTGGCTCTGCCACCTGCCCCTCTGCAGCTGGAGTCTGGTGAGTGAGCTCCTGAAGCGTATCCTTCGGACAGAATCCACTTCATGGTCTGTGAGAACACTTCATGGTGCGAACCAAAGCATGGTAACGGGGAACGATCATAGGCTCGCCTCAGAAGAAGTTTTCTAACCTGTGCTGAAACACTAATAGACCTTCGCTCTCGCTTTGTGTGTGTTGGATACAATATGTGAACACGAACACAGCAGAAAAAGCTTTTGGGAAAAGAATGTTTAAACCTGGATTTTTCCTTGACATTTATATGTAGCTATGGAAGTAAATAGCATAGGAGAATCTCTATGCTGACATATCACCCTTTCATTTTTACAAATTCCCCTCCACATAACAGCCACAGAGATATTTAG